>JALPQI010003806.1:0-68047 GCA_025490895.1 Thaumatotibia leucotreta | reverse complement strand
CAGCCCATGCAATCCAAAAAACTATTTTTTATAATTTTGGTCTACTGTTTTTATATGGCTCTAAGCAACACAGACATAAGCAATCATTATCATTTTCAGTCTCACTATTGCATTCCTCTTTATGTTTTTACCAGTCGTTTTATTATACTTGATAGATTTATTTTTCTCAATTGTCTTTGTTTGCTTTGATTAATCTAATAATGGTTTCTTAACGTTTCTTAGCTTCCTGTTTGCTTCTATTGCTTTAGGCACTCTGAAATACCAAATAAATATTTAGTCTATAAATTAACATCGAGGAGAGTTGCAACAAAGGAGGCTAGTTGAAACAAGCTGTTTCAACTTACCTTCCCTTCAAAATTAACGGCTTTTTTTATATCTTAGCGATTATTACTTACAAGCGGTTCTCGTTTGAAAATAACATGTTTGAATATAAACACGTACTTAAATAGACGTTACAAATGATGTATACAAAGGGCATAATTCTAAACATAACACGTAAATAAACTGCATTGAAAAAATGGGTAAAAACTTACTTTTCGCACAATTTTGAACACAGACGCTATAACTCCGCAACCGTTCGGCCGGCGGCCATGGCGTGTACTGAAGAGTAGGTGGGAGGGAGAAAAGGGTTAGAACTGCGCTATTGCCAGATTTCTAATGCCTATAGTTCCTGAGATTTTGTCGTTGTGTCAACTTACCTTTGTGTCAACTCTCCTAGGTCTCCCGCGAGTTTATCCGTTTTCATAGTTTTATTTCATTTTTTTGTTTCTTGGTCATGGTTGTCGGTTGTCTATGTATTTAAGTATCTGTATGCATCTATCTTAAATATATATACCGTCGCTTGGTACCCATAGCACAAGCCTTAATTGAGCTTACCGTGGGACTAGGTCGATTTGTGTAATATGTCCCGATATTTATTTATTTTTATTATAAACTTAACTTTAGCTACCGCCCGTCGAGAGCAGAAAATCCGAAGAAATGTGATAGTACTAGCCAAACAATATGCATGCATGCTATACATTACTTAATATAATACAATATTTTACGTTCCTTCTACCACACATAGCATGTCACTTTCCCATAAATTGTCAGTGCCTCCAGTCCAGGCTGGTCCCTACCTAGGTTCCTAATTGTCTTTCTGGATAGCAAGTTAAGTGGAAAGTTATATACCTAAAGACATTATAAAGATTGGGAGGCCCTACCACTATTTATTTACCAACAAAAGGTAATACGGGCTATATAATGTTGTCATGTAGTGAAGGTGCTTACATATAAATTTAAATAATTAATAAGTACCTACTTACATTTCGGAGGTCATGTACTTATAGGAATACAATAAAAAATAATAGACGAACGTAATGCGTATATGTATTTTAATAAAACAGGTAGTAGGCCTACGACCTCCCTGGCGGCGAGCAGCCTCGTGGACATTCCGCCATTGAAAGCTATGTCATAACCGATCGCAATTATCGCATTTTTGGCAAGGCCGCGGCGCGCCAAATTGAAAGCTGCAAACTTACTTACTTACCTACGCGCTATAGTAGTTAATGTTAATTAGTTAGGACGGCAGAAAGAAAAGACTTCAAAATGATTTCATGGAAAGTTCTCGCCATTTCTTTAAATCTCTCTGATAAGATAATACAGACCTCTCTAAAACTTTGGGTAACCTTAACCTTAGTAAAACAAAATCAGTATAGAGGCTCATGTGAATCTTGTGATTGGCAACATGCATAGGAAAATTTTGGAAATTTTTCGAATGTTATGAAAATTGTACATTGTTACTCTATGTATAAGGTAGGATGAAAAAGGGGAAGTTACGAACGTACGAGGGCTGTTCCGAAAGTTTTTGGTTGCTCCGGTTCTATTCATGCGATTTAAATTAAATTTATACTATTGTGAGGGATATTTTAATACTTATTATGGTTAATAAATTTATGCATGTAATGGGAATAGTTTTTTTATTATATTTTTTTTACAAAAAGCTGTTTTGTATGAAATTTAACATTGTATGGAAAAATTGGTCATTTTTGACACATTGAAGCATATTTTGTATAAAAATATTTGAAAGCCGTACTTAAATATACCCGGGATAAATAATTTAGTTAATTTTGCGTTTTTTAATTATAATTGAAGAACAATGATTATTGATTGAATGATGATTTTAACAATATTCGAAATTCCAATTTTAGAGTTTACGATTTTTTTCGATACCTACTCAATTATGATTAAAGTAAGGGTTATCACGTAATTTGTACTTATAAATAACGGAAATATCTTCAATTACTAGTACCTATAAAATAAAATAGTTTTATAAGCGAATGATGTTCATAGCATCTCATTAAAAAAGTGTCTTAAAACCGGTATCATGGTCATTGGAGTAAGGCTCGACACGTCTAAGTAAAACAAAATAATAAAAATATTCAAAATCTTTGCTAAAACAAATATACACCGCCTAAAGCGTCATTGAAATATCCCTCAAAATGGTGTAAGTTTTATTGAAATCGCATGAAAAGAACCGGAGCAACTAAAAACTTTCGGAACAGCCCTCGTATTCGCCGTTTTTATACAATTTTTAATAAGACTACTGTAAATTATTTGTCAAATAATGGTTTGATGATCCATTTAATATCAAACCTAAGAATTGTTGCAAGCGACCTATGAATGGATGTGTAGAAATATTTTTGTTAACTGTTGCTTGACAATTTTTATAATACGATAAAAAATCCTATAGGACATTATTTAATCCATTCCGAAGCACTTATAAATAAATATGTTTCATATAAATCATGCATTTAAAGTCGCAATCGTGTTTCAGGTAATTTTATTTGCGTCTCATGAATCAATGTGGTATCTAAGTAATCAACTCTTAATGCATCATCTTTCTTAACAATGGTTAAAGAAATATCTACACTATGACTCAATTTTATTGATTAAATGGAACCAATAAAATAGTGCTATTAGGTATATAAATATTACTAAAATAGCACAATTTCGTTAAAAATTGTCGTCGTAACAAAACTGAAATCGATTCCACTACACTTAGAAGGTCACATCAATGGGTAGATATTTTTAAACGCCCATTAGCGCCTACATATATACAATTTAATCACATTTATAGAATATTTTTTATTTGCACCTGGCTATAGAACAATAAACATTCAGTAATGAGTGTTGCTTCAGACTGGCTAGGCTTCGCCACGCCCAACCGCGGTTTGTGTTGCTTACATGTCCATTTACTCTACATTTTTCTTAATAAGGACAACATTTAAGCAATAATGCAATATAAACTTTCGTGACTCATGTTATCGCTCTGTTAATTTTATTAGTGTACTGTAGTTTATTTCTAGTTAGTACCTATAAATCACATAACAACTATCTACCTATTTTTTATTAACTAATGAAAGTCAGAAGCTATTAGGATTTAAACGTATTTTCAAACTCAAATGATAAGCTAAGTTCACAATTTTGACATAACAGAAAAATAATAAAATCTATGCCGAATTTTTAATTTATACAAATAGGATAGTGTAGATATAGGTACTGGAACTAGAAATTGCACTAAAAATAAACACAACAATCGCGCCGTTAGGCCTACTAAAGTTGCTATGTGTTTGATTTATGACTTTAAAATAATAACCTAGCAAACAATACACAAAGGGTATTCATTGAATTAATTAAAATCTTGCATATAGCGATTTTTGCAGGCCTAACGACGCATAGCATTGTTGTATTATTTGATATACATACAAATAAAGCTTAAACCGTACATAATAGCATGATATGACTAAAAATGTCATAATTATCTCCTATGGTCAAATTAAACAATGGCTAAACACGCTATATAAACCCACTCAAGTCGTGCTCCACTCATGGCCAAATTGATCGCGCTACGATATAATTACTATGAGTATTCATTAACAAATATCTACGTTTGGGTATGTCGACAATAAGCTATTTTGACAATGATATAGCCTATAATCATTAACCTTTTATAGATGTAGATAAGGTCAAAGTTGTCATTGAGTTATGATATAATTTTGTTGAGTATGATATGAGAATGAGAACAATATGTGTCAGTATTTATAAATAATTATAATCATTGTAGGCCAGTCATTTTAGCTGAAATTTGGTAAGAATCTCGGAATTCGAGATACCCAGCTGTAACTTTGTAAATAGTTCTATATTGACACCCTTAAAGTTGTCTCAAAACCTACATATGGTAGGGTGTACGCAACTATTAAATTTCAAGGTCAAAAGGTCACAAAAATCGTCTTTTTGTGATTTTTTTGTACATATTTCTTTTCCTATGGGTTTTTTACTCTTTATATGTATGACAATATTGTAGAATACAAAATTCTCTACAACTTTTGCATAAAAACATTTTTTATACGTTGAACCGTTTTCGAAATAGACGGCGGAGAGCGCGGGGTAAGAGCATCACTTTAGGTCAACCGGTGCCTCCGGTCGAAAACGCGCTATATATAGTTGAATAACTATCGATAAATCAATGATTTATAACATTTATAGTAACAATTTTTTTATGTTATATCCTTTTCTTCATGCTAATTAAATCTCTATTCATTAAATTATACTTATAATTTTAAAGTGGAATCCTGAGCGAAATGAGAGTTTCAAGCGTTAACGCCCAAGACAAAAATAATTTTGATACCGTGTGACATATACCCTGATTACCGTGTTTCACACCAACTATGAGAAAAATAATAGACGTTACATATTTAATATTATTGCGTATAATGGATTCGTAATTGATTACGTACGCTTGCTATTTATTTTCATATTTTATTGTTATTTTTAGGCTAGCAACAGAAAGTCCTTCAACAGAAAAGTGCCACTTTGATCCCTCCTAGCAGGGAAAAAAAAACCCGTGTTTGAATAAGTGGTGTGAAATAGTAGATTGTGTTTGTGGGATCAAAACGGTATATTTCCGGCGTGGGCGTATATTGAATCCTGAATGAAGTGACGGATTCAACTAAAGTGGAATCCTGAGCGTAATGAAGGATTCAAGCGTTAACGCCCAAGACGTAATAATTTTGATACCGTGTGACACATACTGCTTATCACACCACCAATGAGAAAAATAAAAGATATATATCACATATTTAATATTTATGCAAATAATCGATTCTGAAGAAATTTTTATCAATTATGAACGTACTGTTTATTTTAATATTTCTTTATATTTTTTTAGGCTGGCAATAGAAAGTCCTTGAACTGAAAAGTGCCACTTTGGTCCCTCCTAGCAGGGAAGAAAAGACACGTATTCGAATAGGTGGTGTGAAAAATATTTTTTCATCAGAGCCACTTGAATATAGGGGTTTTTCTGCTTGAAACTAGTGAGTCAAATGCAATTTTGCTGAGAGATTGAAAAAAAAAACTTTATTTTTTTCCGTATCGTTGCTTATGCTAGTCGTAGGTCATATTTTCATGCTGCGGGGTATAATGCAAACTTCGAACATATAAACTTCATTATAATCCGTCACTTTCATTTCGTTACGAAAAAAAGATAGATATAGAATATATTATCTCGATTCGTCATTCGACTTTGAAACCTTCGTAGTAGGCCCTCAAAAAGCGGGAATGAATAACTCGTTCGGATGCAAAATAAAATTCTACCTCATGTTAAACTTGTATAATAATAATATTTTCTTCAGTTACCGCGAGGATTACACATGAAATAAAACTACGAAAACGGAAAAACTCGCATATATTAACTAATTTTAACTTCATTCCGACGTTTCGAACACTTTATAGGGTTCGTGGCCTGCGGATGACTGAGACTCCGCAGACCACGAACCCTGTTAATATACCCTGCTAATATACGCGAGTTTATCCGTTTTCATAGTTTTATTTCTTGTATAATAATATTAAACCTATAAAAAATCTTTAGGCGTTGCACTTTGTCAGTCAATTCCTTAATACCGCTCGTATCGCTGACTGGTCGCTCGGAACTGTTCTCCAAAGTCTGAACTCTCTGTCCTAGGCTACCAATACGATTACCGAGCTTCTCGACTGTGATAAATTCTCAAAATTAGAGTTACTATTAGATAGCTCCAGACGCAATAAATATTTGTTCAACAAAAGAGCAAAGCAGATTTTTGGTGCGTGTAAATGTTGAGTCCCGAGCAAGCGAAAGATTCTATAATTGCGCGTTGAGGGATTCAAAGATACGAGATGCAAATGTGAACACTCTCGTGTGGAAGCTCTCGCTTACATGAGCAAGGTAAGTGTTGTTAAATAAATTAATATGAAAAAATAAGTGGAATAGTTAGGAAAAAAATGATAAAATAGAATAATATAATTTATAAAAATGGACAAATAGTTATAATCATTGATTTATCGTTAGTTCCTCAGCTAAAGATGGCGCGTTTTCGACCGGAGGCACCAGTAGTTGACCTGAAGTGATGTTTTTACCGCGCGCTCTCCGCCGTCTATCTCGTAAACGGTTAACGGTATAAAAAATGTTTTTATGCAAGAGTTGTAGAGAATTTTATATTCTACAATATTAATTATACATATAAAGAGTAAAAAACCCATAGGAAAAGAAATATTTACAAAAAAAGCTCAAAAAGACGATTTTTGTGACCTTTTGACCTTGAAATTTAATAGTTGCGCACACCCTACCACATGTAGGTTTTGAGACAACTTTTAGGGTGTCAATATACAAGTATTTACAAAGTTACAGCTGGGTATCTCGAATTCCGAGGTGAAACTACTAAAATGACTGGACTATTGGTGGCAGGTCTGAACTACAATGACATCTTGAATTCCAAACATGCTATAATGGATTAATTAATATCTCGGTTTTCACTTTTATCCCGGGCGTGTAAATCCCGGTTTTTTGGTAGGCTTGCGTAAGGATATAGATCCAACACGTAGAGGCCCTTTAGAGAAATTTGCTATCTTGTACACCTGCTGCAACTCATTCAAAGCAACAAAATAAAAATATATATCTGTAAACCGGTCCCAAGTGTCCCAACAGGCGTATAGAGGCTATTGGAAATTATATAAAAAAGACTAATGGGTTATGGTGATTAAGGGTGGATGAATGAGATATGGAACTATAGAAAAGAGGTCTCTAGACATGTGCCACAACAATTATTTGTCTTTGCTATCGAGGTAGGCGGTGACTTCCTGCCGCCCAGAAGGGTCCCTGTAAATGCCGCCAGAAGAGACAGCCAGGGGCAACATCGGTGTAGGCGGCTCAGGAGTGTAGAGAGATGTATATCGCTTTCTGCGTAGTGGCTTATAACAAGCAATGCACCAAATCGCGGCTTACGCAAATGTACACTTCCGCCTCTGGTGCATATAACTGGCAGACTCTGACGAGTCCTCTCTGGACAGCCAATTAAGACAAACCGGAGCTGAAAGCCCTTCGGGTTCCCTTGGAATTCAATTCCGACCGATGAAGACACGCCAGAGGCGGGGACCCTGACCGACTCTCGGGAACTCCCCGGTGGGTGCGGCCATTACTGCTCAACAGCTCGCCACAAGCTGCCCTGCGGCCTGATTAATATTATTGTTATACCATTGCCAGTCTTGATTCGTGCATGGTGCCCTGGGGGGCTATCATGACGTAAGTACTAATGCGGTTCAGTTTAAGTCGAGAGAAAGGGACAAAGCTATGCGAGTCGTATATGACTGTCCCTTTCTCCGAACCTAAAATGAATCGCATTAGTATACTAAGCCCCCTGCTCTCTGTTGGTTTAGGTATTGACCGTGATTATTCTGATTATGTCATATTTGAAGTTTAGAGATCGTTCCCGTCAGCTAGGCAAATAAATTACTACATATTTAAAGACTGATCTCGATTTCATGTAAACTCTCCTTCGTTTCTTAAGGATCACTTGCGCATTTTTGTTATATTCCTAAAATGTTTATACCAATACAAATTGCTACAAAAAAGTGCTGATCCGTAAATATAATCATATAGAATAGAATCCCAAATTCGCATTTTTTGTTAATTAGTTAATATTGAAAATAGTTTTCAATAAAATAGAAAGAAAGAAAGAAATCCAATGACGACAACGATTGAAGCTTTTTCGTCGATCTGTATAGGTACTGATGTCTGTAATTCTAACACGGGTAATACATTACGCCAGACATAGGAGTCATCAGTGTAATTAATTGAAAGTTTATTTTAAAGTTACATTTAATTATCACCCCACACCTAATTTCTTTAAACTTGCGGAATAGTACTGCTTTAAACATTATTATGGCTGCTATTTCATCCACTTTAGAAATTACTTGTCAACGAGCAAGTGAAGCGTGTTGCATTGCACTACACTGCGGGCCGAATTATTTTGTATGAATATCTTTTTTGCAGTAATTGTTATGTAAAAAGTACCTAATATTAACACCCGTTACGTACCTACCCGACACGGAGGCATATTGAGTTTGGCAGTATGACACTTCATTAAGAAAACAAGCATTACGAAAAACCCCTGAAAGCGTATTTAGTATTTAAATGCCATGGCGAACGATAAAGTACGTGTAGGAGTTTAAAATGTAGATAGGGATAACAATACATCTTACGTAGAAAGCATCGAATGAAGTGATAGATGGACCAATTTAGGTTACTTCGTCTATGCCAAGGTATACTTGTAGCATTAGAAAAATTTAAGATGAATATCAAACCGGTGTAATAAAATTAACAGATGAGATTCGGTTGCGAGACGGAGATCTAGATTTCGAATTTAAATATCACGTTGTAGGTCACAAAATTGACAGGTATTAAAAAGATCTATCTCCTTATGATGAAATTATTGAAACTTTTCAATAATTTCTTCATAAGCAGATTGTATCTGTTTTATTTGTAAACTTATTTACATAATACTGATCTATGGACAGCGAAAGTGATCTTAAATGACTTTTTGTCTATCAAGATAGGTCCCTAGTTGTAGCTTGTCATATCGTTCGTCTACTTTGTACACTACACAGGGTGATTACGGGGCCGTGATCTCAACTGTGGAAAACTTGTCACGGTGGTCTGTCTGAACTAAGTTTCCCATGGAACACATATGAAAATCGCGAAAAAAAACCTGATTTCATACCGACCGGTGCGGAAGTGTTCATAATTTCCAGTCGTCGGATCATAATTATGTAATCACATTAGCAAAGGATTCGTATGGAGAAATATAATATATACATATTAATGAACTCGTACAATCAACAACACACCTGTGAACACAGGCAAAGTGCCAAAAATATGTAAACAGAACTTTATTGCCTGGACATAAAGGTGTGTATACATATTTCTGGCACTTTGTCTGTATCCACAGCTGTGTTGTCGATTGTACTTCAATATTCGTTAAAAAGTACTTTTGTTCATATAGGTCCCATAAAAAACCTTGTTCAGAAAGACCATCTAATAGTCCATACTCGTAATACGTTTATCATTGTTGGGATCATGACCCCGTAATCACCCTATATTTACTCATATTAAAAAACCTATTTACTTCTAAATCTCGTACTGTGGTGAATGCGGTGTGATGCAATGGCTAACTACATCAATATCTAACGAAGCATTACAATCATTAAGTAACTACACTTATGGCTTTAATTATTTCAACGATCCATAAATCATATAAAACAATAACTGTTTCGAATTACGCAAGTAAAATTTCGTTGCCCGAGTATTCTGCCAACCGACCGTGAGATGTTTTCATTTACCAAAGTGTTACCGACCGTTACCATTCTCCCCTCTATTGGCTCTGCATCTTTTTAGGGCTCTGTCAAACTAGGCACCTCGGTCACCATTCGCTATATCCGTCTGTCTGTTTGTCTGTCCGTAGCTTAGCTCAGTAATATCGTTAGTACTAGAAATTTGTAATTTAGTATACATAGGTATATTAGTCAAGTCGACAAAGTGGTAGAATTAAATATTTCGGGTTCTCTCCTACACGTTAAGTACCTTTTATCAAACTTTCTACGGAATGTTGATGTTACTTATGTATCCGGTGTCATAGTGCTAAGATGATATGTAAAGAGATTTTCATGTAGATATTTATTTCACACCTAGGTCTGCAAACAAACTGTCTTTTGTTTTGAAACGTCGAATTGTGACTTGTGATGTGACACTAGGTCTTGACATTCATCAACAGAAAAAAAATTATGAACTAATGTCTATACCTACTCAGTTCCTTCGGCCAGATATATCTACTTGGCCTGTAACCCTTCGTTTCCCGTCCTCTATAGTAATGTACTATAAATTAACACTATTCGAACATAATCAGCCTAGCCGTTTTTGACCAACTATGGAACCCTTTTTATGTTAAAAGCAATTTACCCGTTTTCTCAGATATATCCTACTTAATTAAGTCACTTTTCTTGTAATTATCATTATTTTTACTTAAAGATACTTGTTGATGTTGAACTACAAACCGTTCAACCTGCGGCCATGCTGGCGTTACCTATACGTGAAAAATACGCTTTAAAGCAAAAACAATAATTGTTTGAAGGTAGCGCCCATCGCTCGTACTTTTATGCGCACTTGACCGCACATGACCGTGAAGTATCAATTTACGCCGCCAGGTGCCGTTAATTCAAGTTTTTGTACAACATGCGCGTTATCTTATCACTTTCACACGACCAAACAAATTTAAAAATTCAGCAAAGTAGCTAGCTAACTAGGTATAACTGGTATCAGAAATGAGGAAGTAATAGGTAGAATTTTGTAATGTGCAGGCATCATTGAAAATACGAATACCTGTTAAAGACCATGCCACTGAATCAAAAAATTCGATTGCATTCATTTATATTTGATCGTCGCGTCGGCTATAGAAAACACTTTCTAGTATCTACGTGGTACGTATTTTCTACGATGGAAATAACTCTCGCAAGCATCTCACACTTATTTAAGTTGCGATAAAGTTCTGTGTAGCAAGCGATTTTAGGTTGAATTTTAACTGAAGCTAAGTCATTGTTAGAGCCTTGCGTATTTGATATAAATGTAAATAGGTATTTGATATAGATACGTGCTATATCAATATCATTAATGCTTTATGTCATGCCTGAGTTTTCTACGTAGCTGCATAGCATCTTAAGTAGTTAGTAATAAAGGCAAAAAGCAGTTAATAACAAAGGCTGAAATTATTATGATGACAACTACTTTTGTTTTGTTTGCTCACCTTACACATATACTATTGTTAAGATTATTGCCGTGTTTATGCAAACAACAAACTCATTTAAAAATAATTACAATGTGTAGCGATTGTTATTAAACATTACAATCTACTTAATAAACATATGTTTTGACATAGACAAGATTTAAAGAAGGTTAGGGATATTTATAGATAATGGATAAATCATTTGATACTTACATGAACTCCATAAGAGAAGGAATATTGAGGGTGTGGGTCGAATTCCTCTTGTTCGGGTTGTGAAAGTACTGACGATGTTTGATGTACAACTTGATTGACTTCTTTATCTGGTAAACCATACTTGATGCTCTGCTTTGGGTAAGTTAAGCTTACCGCACTAGGCCGGGGCCTATAACGTATTGTTTCATCGACAGGTTTTTTAGAGCTTGTAAGCTGGAACGGTTTCCAACCTGTGTAATCCGTAACAACAATGTTATTTTGTTCCGCTATATTTTGAAGCTTGAAAGTCGGGTATTCAATTTTGTTATGATTTGTGACGACCGGGGGCTTATAACCAGTATATTCATCTACGGTTTTCGGTTGATATCTATGAACAGTCTCTACATTATGAATACTATTGTAAGCGGGCCGCGTCAGCTTATGCAGTGCTCTGTTCTTTTCAAACTCCGGTAGTTGAGTGTCCGGGTCATCCATGTAGGCTATAATAGCTTCATCTAGTGTTTGATAGGTTTTATAGGCATATTCAGGCCCTGGTGCCCCGGGACCTGTACTGTCATATTTGTTTTCTATTGCGAAGCGAATTTGAGCGTCGGTGGCTGCTGAATTTCTTGATAACCAAGTTTCTGCAGTAATGCTGACCGTTAGCAATAGAATTACCTGAAATAAAAGGTTTATTTTGATAACAAGACAATATAGTAAGTATAATGACGGTTTTTAGGCCCTAATCAAGTTAGTTGAAACGGGCGGCTAAAATTGAATTATTGTATTCAGATAGCCAAGATAACCATGTTACCCTAACCCCACACGTGACGTGATGTAGTAGTAGAAGGTCGTATGATGAACATTTAGTTTTAGTTTATTAATAATTAAACTATATTGAGCTTTAAACCCAAATAACCATCATAAGTAGATTGATAATGAAGATTTCTATCCCTAACTTGGGGAAATAATAGTCTAGACAATAGACAGGTAGTGTGATCGTGTAAAAATGTGGTTAATTGGTGCTGTAAGTAAGGTTTCCGAGTCAGTGCCCGCTTAGTTCGCAACTATACATACGGCCGCTGAGGCGTGACGTGGCGCTCCGTTTGTAGCAAGTGTAAATGCGTCTTAATGCAATCATTATTGTGAATTTGGCGCAATTTCATTCAACTTTTAAGTGAAACCGTTTTCGCCCTAAACGATTTCTCTTAACACGAATGCACTTTATTAAAAGTCAATATACCCACTACAGTATGGATTAACTGACATTAAGGCACATCCGGTGTAGTCCGGCCTTTAGATAGCTAATGAAGTAATGGAGTCGGAGCCTGGATACCATGCCTCATGTAAGCTGTCTATCGACTAGTTAAAGGAGACCAGTTCTGGGAATTAGTTCAATTTTTCTCACATCCAATTGCATTCAAAAAGCGAAACTTGGAGGGATAAAACTGCTGATGAAGACCAGAACGGCACTCCTTGACGGCGAGTATTTTATTATTGATGGTTTGGCTAACCGGTTAGGCATGTTATTATTATTTTGCAGCTTGGATTGTGTGTTCCTGGACGAATTCACGGAACTGCTCAAACCTAAGGAGGACGTATAGTGTAGTGATGATTTATGTATAAAAAAGCAAGCATTTTCATTTTACCGTTATAACTTGAGTCTTGGAACTGCTGATAAACAAACGACTCCTTAACAATCCTTAAAGATCAGTTTTAATGGTGGGTATCTTGTGGAATTGGAAAACACATCAATTCTTTGGAGTACGCGTACAATAACTTTGTTTAGGTATTAGCATCAACAAATACAGCATTTTTAGTTATAGATTGCGGTTTCATGAAGCGGAACTACTAATGAGGGCTTACAGAAAAACAAAATAAAATAAAACTGTCATAAGTACGTATATTGTCGAGTCCTTATTGATGAGTAACATAATCAGAGGGATGCGCTGTGTTGACACAAGGGGACTCACCGAAACCTGTATAGGCTTGGCACATGCAAGAGTATGTTTCTGCGAGATAGACTTTCTGTCTCTCTTATATCAACATAGTTAATAAATGACGGGAAGTCTATCACACGGCGACATACCTACTGAACAAAAATCATGTGCTAAGCCTACTGTTCCTCTAGCTATCGACACAGTCTTCTGATTTAAAGGTTCGGCAACATAATTATGTGATACCTTTAGACTTGCAGGCCTCCATAGGCCACGGTAGCTGAATGAGGTCGAGTTGTTTGTTTACCACCGTTTGTAAAACAATAGTGGAACTGGTTATGATGACGAGAATCCAACAATTAAGTATGTTGACTAGACAGACTGTAATACTGTAGATAGACTGTAATATAGGTGTAGTTACGATCAGGCGGTGTGGAGCCACTTTGTTGTGCCCATATAAAAAAAAGTTCTATAGGTTACTTGCTTGTAGTCGTTATATTTTATTTAAAATTATTGGTTGCATCTGTGGTGGACTCAATGCATTGTCTTTAAGATAATTTATACGCTAGAATGTATCGGTGAATAACGACGAAAACTAGCTTTTCCACCTAATCAACTCACACACAAGCGAAGCAAGTAATGTGGTAATATTACATCATATCTAATAAGAAGATCTGGGTCTGTAGGTCGCTATACCATAGGTACCAATTTCATTTTTATATGGTTTTCGACAAGTTATGATGCTTTTAAGTTTTAAAGGGAAGGTGTCAATCTTACCTTTACCTTTAACCTTTGTTAAAACGTGATAATTTTGTATGATAGGATATAAATTTTGACACGAAGGAACGGTATGACTCGCTGATAATCAGTAGGTACTGTTAGCGAATGATCATCGCTTCGAACTTGGCGAAAGTTTGTTCCAGGGTTCAAATCTTGGTAAGGGAAAGTATTTGATGAGTCAAATGCATGGCTGTCAAAATATTATATCAATTGCATAAATATGTATTTGTCCGTAACCGAGCCTACCTTCTTCATTATGGTAATATACTGCCAATAAATTATCACTCTCAATCGAAGTATTCGGCAGATGTGTCATTATGTAACAGGGAAAGTGGTTTTATTCGAAAAATCCGGTCGGTGGCATTGCGCTGTAAGTAGTTAAGTACTAACTACAGTCCGAGTCAATAGAAAAAGAAAAAAAGGTAAACAAATATGGCGGACCGGCAATCGCATTTATTGTCTATGAAAATAGTGATGGGACCGATGGGAATAGTATTAACTTTAATCGACCAAATATATCCTTCGTGAAATAATTACGAACTCAATATAAATAAGTAAGTAATATAAGTAATAATTAGGTAAGTAATAGTGTGGAAACAATTTTTTATGGCAAAAAGCCATTAATCCCACTAACAATTTTTAATCGAGGCGACTGTCACTATCACTACTCTTCTCCGAAGTGTCATCATCAGTGACTGTGATGGTGAAAGCTTTTGTTACAGCCGCATTGTCAATAACAGTGTCGGAAATTCCATCAATCACATTTCTCACTATTTTTTACAACTTTGCTAACAACATCTATCGACACTTCCATAATCGCTGCCGTTGTTTTATACAACTCCATTTTGTATGGGTAAGTAGGTGAGGTTCTTTCTAAATGTCTGTAGACATTTAAAAAAATCCTTTTCAAATCTTCCGTTCGTTGTTTTTTTACAATCTTAGCTATTTTTGGCGGCTTTAGGCACTGGTCTCACCGCGAGCTACTAAGATGTGAACTATCGGCTATAAACACAAACAAAAGATACGCTTTACCCTTTAAATAAAAGAGACACGGCGATACTCGCCCGGCGGTGATAGCTAATAGCTGGGCGAGTATCGCTGTGTCACTTTTATTTACAGAGTAAAGCGTATCTTATGTTCGTGTTTATAGCCGATAGTTCATTCATAGCTTAGTAGCTCGCGGTGAGACCAGTGCCTTAATCCCTATGGTCCAGGTTCACTCATTGTAATCTAAAATAAAGTTAGATAAAGGGACAGACATTTACTTTTCATTTATCTACACTTTTGAGTTTAATTTAAAAGAAGTTAGCTTTATAACAAACCTTTTGACGACGAAATGAGGCCCGTAAATAGCTAAGTCAAGTTGCGTTATTCTGTAGCAAAAGTGTAACGAAATCACAATGTTTATCTTAGTCCATATATAAAATAGCCAAGTCGTAGTTTAACCAGTCACAAAAATCCAATCAAATTACAATTATCGGAGTCCAAATATAAAAGCTAAGCCGTAATAATGTAAATATCAGAAGAATATAATAATACACAAAACCCGTAATAACACGAAAAAGTAGCATTTTTTTTAATACTCGTTTTTAGTTTTTCTCAATTTACCGCCACTTCTGGCAGTCATGGTTAAGCCGCATACTCACGTATCCGATATTAAACTCCGCCACGAAGTCCGCGAATTATGCCGCTTAACATTGTATACTTTGTTTTTTTTAGCATTAGAAAGACCTTTGCAGAACGAGATATAAGGTTTTTTTTACAGGCAAATTCTGCGGATCGAACAGTAAATACGAGTTATTAAATATCACGAATTTATTATCATGCTATATTAATACACATTACTCAGTGTTTTGAACAGATAAGAAACATAATGTTAGTTAATTTATATTCTAAGATGAAAAAGAATAATTTTAATAAATTGCGTTTGCAATTTTTCATGGAAAGGTTGTACATTAAAAAACCTAAAGAGGCAGAGTTCTCACACAATTTTAAAATGTCACTGTCTGTCATTCGACTTCATATTGTTGTCGGTTGAGTCGGTTGTGTTTTATATTGCTGTTAGCTTACTTAAAGATTGTTGTTATCGTTTTTGTTCAATTTCGTTATTAATTGTTGATCTATTTAGAAAATTTGTTTGTTGGTGCACATTTAAAATGGATGAAAGTAAAATCCTGTGACTACCAGTGAAAAGCGGATGGTGGTGAATATTTACAAATTAAGAAATGTGCCATAGAATGGAATATCCCACTAAATCGGAACGTGTGAAAAAGACTGCTGAGACTGCTGGCATATCGTTGGCTACGGTATATAACATTTTAAAAGAATATATTTTTTTAAATGAAATTAGATAATGTAATAGATAACACTTTGGAAAAAAATATTATAAACGTTGGTGGTTCCGAGTCCTCGGACTCTTCCACTGACAGTAAATAAAACTATGTATGTCATCTGAGTTTTATTTTCTAATTTGTTACCAAATTCAAACTACCTACATTAGAGCGTCCCAGACCGCCTATAATGGCGACAAATACTAAACGACGTTGCCGATGCGTAGGGTTGTCTTAGTATTGTTATCTGCTCAGTCTTTATGACACCGTGTCCGCTTTTATACTGATAGTTTTAATCCTTAAATGCATGACTTTTAAAAGTATTGGGAGTGCATAATGTAAGCCAGATTAAATATGCAAATATTGTTAAATTTTAGACTGTAAACTTCGTTAAATTCAGTAAATGTAAAATCGGTACGATATTAGTTACAAATAAAAAAAAATACTTTGTTAAAAACCGCCAAACACGAAACGAAAACTTTCAATATATATCTTTTTTCTAAATTGCCGCCATCTTGCTTATAAAACACTTATAACTTTTTTTAAATACAGTTTCGCCAACAAATTAATAATAAATGTAAAAACTATGCGTTCAGCTATCGGTAAATATCAAATGATATGTATATACATAAGTTCCGAGAAATTCAGTGGTATCGGCCGAAATCGAAGAAGGAAGGTTTACGACCACTGCTTCTTTGTTCACCCGTTTGACAGATAATTCTAATCTTAAATAAAACGAAGTATAGGTACCGATACACATCAATAGTTTCCCAAATGACTCACGAACAATCATTTTTGTATATTGTTGGGTATAATATCAAAGAAAAAAATAAGAAAATCGTGTGTCTAAAACAATCGATCGAATAAAACCGAATCGATAACGGAATAAAACTGTTTTATGTCCCATCACTACAAATGTTAGTTTTTTCATAGACAAGATAAATTTCGATGAGTAAAAAATCTCGACTAGCCCTTGACATATATCGTAAAACCCGTCCGAAGATTTCTTTGTACTTAATTATTAATAAATATCAGATATTTTTACTAAAAATGTATGTGAACACAAGGTTTAAGGTCTCTGCCCACTAGAGCGTAGCATACCATGACCGTAGCATGAACGTATCAGACAAAAAATATTCTTTGTATGGAAAAGTATGAGACTATGCCCACTAGGACGTTCCGTCGCCGGCCAACACCGTCGCGTGCCATGCACGGACCGGCAAGAATTGTCGGCGAGAATATTTTGCCGGCCCCGACACGCTACGTGCATGGCACGCAACGTTGCCGGTACGGTGTGCGCAGGCGGCGAAACGGTGAGCA
The DNA here is from genome assembly GCA_025490895.1 of Thaumatotibia leucotreta. NCBI lineage: Eukaryota > Metazoa > Arthropoda > Insecta > Lepidoptera > Tortricidae > Thaumatotibia > Thaumatotibia leucotreta. The sequence goes on along the minus strand of JALPQI010003806.1, from coordinate 50,362 downwards.
TACGGGTTCTATTTACATTTTTGTATTTTATTTACAATTTTTATCCAAAACTCCAAATTTTTCACTTTTGATAGTGAGTAATAATTTTTTATGGCAACAACGCAAACAATATACCTAATCAGCATCGCTATTTTCTGAAAAAAACTTACTTAATTGATTGTAAACCCGCAAACCGAAGATTTTCATCGAGATCGAAAAATATTACTTCGTTTCTTACAAACAAAATAATAAAAAGAAATATCAATTTTGAAACAGTCGTGTAACTTAACGAATTTATCCAGATAGATTGCACAATTTGTTTCTTTTTTTACATGGTAAGAACCATGCTTTTGATGTGGCTTTCTAAAATAAATTTTATTGGTTTTAGATTTTTATTACAATAATTATGTACCTACACAAAATCGATATAATCTTTTTTTTTCGATTTTTTTTCAGTTGCTCCATTGTTATTTAAAATTAATTATTGTTCCAAAACTATTAGAAGATGTAAAAATAATCAAACAAAACCAGTACTTGACGAAGTCACATTGACAATCATGATAAGAACATAATGTACTGTCATAAATCTATAGACAATATATTTACCAATTCCAAGAAGTTTTAGTTTAATTTAATATCATAGATTACATTCATAAGTGTAATTTAATACTTTAATAATATTAATGATAAATAAACACATTCCGCCATATAAATGTATAAGTAGCATAACTGACGATTCGAAAGTGCTTGTTGCTAAGCCTACTCAATAAATATTTTTTGACTTTGACTTGACTCAGTAACAACTCTAGTACTTCAATGGATTTCGATCGCAGTTTACGATGTCTGGTCAGAAAAATAGGTGTAGAAATAAACTCCTAGGTAAATACTAGCAGAGCGATAGTAGTCTAAACGGCGCGAAAACAATTTGAAACTGATAAAACTGTGACAATGGAACGATAACGACGGAATATGAATCGTTCATACTACGGGGATGATACGTAGTTGCGACGCGGATGATACGTGGTTGCGACGCGGATGCAACGGTCACTAAACGGGCTTAGTACGGATATGAAACGATGTACACACGTTATAGTGGGCATAGTAGTCCGTGTCGTCTCACATTCCGTGTCTGATACGTTCATGCTACGGTCATGGTATGCTACGGTCTAGTGGGCAGAGACCTTTAAGGTTCTAAGTTGTGGATAGTATCAAGATTGTGTTTGGAAAGTATATGGTTACGAAGTAATTCAGGTTTGCAGGTTTGTTTACCTTTTTTTCTTTTTCTTTTGACTCAGATTTTAAATAGGAGTTATTTAGTGAGAGGAAATTGGAGCTGCCTTTTTCCATGCAAACGTAATCCCCTCTTCCCTCCCTGGACCTCTACGTACTATTTGAAAAAAAAAAACTTATCAGTAGTTGCTTTTTAGGGTTCCGTAGCCAAAATGGCAAAAACGGAACCCTTATAGATTCGTCATGTCCGTCTGTCCGTCTGTCCGTCTGTCACAGCCAATTTACTCGGAAACTATAAATGCTACAGTAACGAAATTTGGTAAGGATATGTGTTGTATGAACCGCTACAGGAATGTGTTACTAAATTGTAAAAAAAACCATTGGGGTTGGGGGCCCTCCATACATGTAACTGAGGGATAGATTTTTTTTTTTAGTTGTACATAAGCGTGTGGGGTATTAATAGAAAGGTCTTTGAAAATGATATGAAGGTTTGTACATCACATTTTTATTTAAGCAAATCGTTTTCGAGATATCAGGTCTCAAAGTCTGAAAAATGTGTCCCCCCCCTCTATTTTTTAAACTACGCGATATAAAATTCTGAAAAAAATATATGTTATGCACATTAATAAACTCTATCAACGATTTTTGGTTTGATAAAATTATCTCCTATAGTTTTTGAGGTAGGTTGATTTAACTGTATTTTTTTAATAATAAATTGATAATGGTACGGAACCCTTTGCGCGCGAGTCCGACTCGCACTTGGCCGGTTTTTTGATATTATTATTAGTTACAAAACTAAAAGCCTTCAAAAACGGCTAAATGAGTTTTCAAACCATGACAAAAATATTTCGTTTTATAGATAAAAATTAGCCAACAAGCATGTTTAATTGGTAACATTGCTAAATGGCATAGAGACTTGTGTGTGTTTTTTTTCACGAGTAGGTAGACTAGGTAGGTTCATTCGTTCCTATCCTACTACAGTACTGAGTTGACTGATTGAGTAAAGTGACCTCTAGGGCTGAACAGTCACACATTACATACTTATTATTAATTTACTATGTATTCTATCATACGAATAATCCATAAATCTATGTTTATTAATTAGATTATATTTTTATTTATTGTTCAAATATCATTTTATAATATGTATTAATACCTAGGTAGCAACTACAGCGGAGCAGCTGTATGACCGGAATTTTACCGCCTTATTTTTAAACTTGTTTGTTTAAAACGAGCGCTGAATTAAGGTTTTATTACATAATGTAAGTGGTTTGACAAGTAGATATACATTATATCATTGTACATGTTAATTTAAGAAATCAGATTTATGTGGCGACATGTGTGTTTGTATGATCTTGCATGGCTAGGTCGTTCCATTTCACATAATTTATTGGATTAGATGTAATACATTCATTTATTTGTCGGTAGCCAATGATACGTGATTAATGTTATTTAAATATTTTTTTGCGGAACATATAAATTAAATTTTAGTTCTACATAGATAAAAAACAGAACACATGTTTTGAATAAAATTTAAAGGAATTTGTTTAATTGTAGGTTGTATGCAGCATACGTGTATTGCAGGGGTATGGTATACATTAACATACATATTTATGTCATATATTGTCTACTTTTCTGGAGTAAACATTATCGCTTACTGGTTGCCAACCTTAATGTTTGCTTGTGTTTGATATAATAGGAACTTAAAATTCGTTATTTTAGGGAAAATTACTTTAAATGTATCAATTTAAAAACTTACCGTTAAACGAAACATTTTCCTAATTATAACAATCACAGGTCACAAAGTCACTAATTCAAATTCAATAACAAGAATGCATTTTCCACAATAGGCCGCTTGAAACAAACGCGTTCGTTTTTACCGACGTTTAAATTTTAAATTAAGAACGGGCAATCGAGGCGGCAGACCGTTACTGAGTGGCTGTGGCCGGCACTTGACCGAGTCGTTTATGTGCAACAATTTGTCAGTAGGAAGATCGGAAGTCCTATCGCTAATTGAATAATTGGATTAGTATCTAATTGGTTATGGCAATAATTTGTTGGAGCTTACAATGTTGTATTGGAAAACTAGAGACGTGATGTTTCCGGTCAATTTTTTTTTCCAGTATTAGGCTGGGGAATAAATTAATAATTTGGTAATAATATTCACCATATTGTATTAGGACGCGTAATTTGGAGTTTGATTATTCATTATGGTGCTCAACAGATTGTGAATGAGCTTCTTAAAGTTCTTTCCAAATAAGTAACTAATATGACTAAGTTTTAAATACCTAGCCTACCTACCTATAATACCTACCTAGCTTTGTATCGAGGAGAAGTTTCATAAGTTACGAAACTTCTATAGAGAATGTTCTCGGCAATTTGAATTTTACGAGCAGTCTAATCATGCCAAAACCGTTGTATATACATGCCTTTTAAGGTAGGTATATTTTATGCCTTGTTTACTCAATTCTGAAATACAATGTTCTTCATAACCCGTTTTAATAACTCCTCATGGAAACATTCTCAATTACTCTTAATTTCTATGATAATTCTCGGAAATTTCCGGGTATATTCACGCAAATTTGAGAATGTTCTGCAATTTGTACATTGCTATACCTACCTTATTATTTGCAAATATTTCGTGTTAGTGGAGGAAATGTAGCAGGAAAGCGGACCCTGGCAAAGGCCGGGATAACGCTTGGTAGAAGAAAGAAAGAATTTCGTGTTAGGTACATATCGTGAGCAAGAGAAAGTAAATTTGTAGATGTAGGCTGCTAGATACCAAATACAATTCCCAAAATAAAAAAAGTACATTTTAAATTATGCTTAGATATAATTACTGTGTCAGTTTCGTAGAATGCTCTTGTCAGACGTCAACTGGAATACAATGCTGCAATATGGGCCCCACACGAGGCAAAATATATGATCATGATTGAAAGGATACAAAATAAGTTTACACGGTACTTGCAGTGGAAACGGTACGGAGGGTATCCTGTCTATCCTCTTATGTATCCCACACTCCTCCCAAACACGCAGGGATCTGGCACTCGCGCGCTACATAGTGAGGGTTCTTCGTGGCAACGTGTGTAATCCAGGCATATTGGAGCAGCTGAGCTTGTGCGTGCCCGAGCGGTACCTACGTGGAGCGAAGGCGGCGGCCGCGGTTGCTGACGGAGCCGGTCGGCAGAACCAACCTGCGTCGAAAGGCGCCTCTCCGTTCGCACACTAAATCTAGTTGCTGAGGGGGCTGATATTTTTCACTGTCCATTGTCAGAATTTATTAAAATGTGTTTATATGTACTGTGTTATTATGTAAGGAATTAGAATAAAATTAGGTATTTAAGATTAGTTAAGGCACTATTGTATTAGGTTTAACCTGTAAGGATAGTTGCTAATATGAAAATAAATAAAATAAAAAATAAATATAAAAGAACAAGAGCCAATTACCAAGAACCTCTTCACGCGCCATTTTATACCCAATATACAAACTTTTTCGTCGACGGGGCGAAAAAGTAGTAAAACCACACACCATTTTTCTTCCGTTTCTGACGACGATTTCCAGGGAACTTCTCAAATCTTAGCAGGACCATTAAGTACTGTTAATGATTGCCTTCATCTTTACATATGAAGCTTTTTCATTCTACGATTGTAATGTGGTCTTGCACAACTGCTGATAATTGAAAACCGTAGGTACACACACGGTGTTACCGTGTCAATAGATACCAAGACCTGGAGGGCCTTTAGTTAGAATAAACAAATGTATGGTTTGCTGTGTTTAAGAAAATTTTCTGCTCAGTGACATATGTAGGTATGTAAATTTAAGTAGAGACTAGAAACAAAATACCAGAAAAACCAGCCAAGATCAAGTAGGGTTCCATAGTTGAGGCTTCGTAGTCGAAACTATGATTTTATATATATAATATAAATGCAAGCTGGTATGTAAGAAACTTGAATGGTTAATGTTGAAGGCAATTACGTCCTTTTATATGTAGTATTTTTAGGAAAACACAATAATATTTGACCATATCAGTCTGAAATAATTTTCGTAAGAAGTTCGTGCTATGTCCGATCGTTCTGAATTTTTCGCATTTTAATATTTTCAGAACGAAGACTTACCTAGTTTTATGGTTCAAGAAACTTGAAAGTTATTTTTAAAGCGTCTATCAGATGATGATGGTTGATTGAACTCCACAAAGTTACCGCAGCCGACTGACCAAAAAGGAGATGACGGGCTTATCTTCGTACAGCAAAGAGTGGCAAGTGAATACGAATTTCGGGAAATAGGAGACCTTTGCCCAGCAGTGGGACAATTCAACAGACTATTAAAAAAATATATGAATAACCACAAGAACTATTTCGAAAGAGTAAAAGCGTTGTGATATATGAACAGAACTACAGACGGACTGACCGAAACTATAAGGGTGTCCGTTTTAAAGATACCATAGTATACTAAGAACCCTTTATCTATAGTCGCCATGTCCACCCGCCGGTCTGTCGGCCAACAGCTTAGCTCAGCGACCATTAGTTACGCTGAAAAAGTGGTAAAATAAGATAAAAAATTCGGGTACCCCTCTAAAATAATACTCCTACACAGATCAAGGCTCGATGCTTTTGACCGGTTTTACCATATTGGCTTCGGAACCCTGAAAATGGTATCGAATACCTACTTTACGCAATGATTGAGGTTTCGAGTTTAGGTTAACACAGGTTAATAATATTCAATAATTATTGCATTATTTAATTTATTTAGTTTTATCTCATATTGCAAAAACCAATCCAATGCGATGTACACATCATTCAGAACTATTTCTGTAATAGTTTAAATATTTAAATTTATAAGCAATTAAGTAGCTAGTAAGTAGGTTACGTGACGGCATTAAAAGAATTAGTGGTCTCAAATGAATTTGTTTATGTTTTACACCAATTACTCTGTATGAGTAGGTACAGGAGGGACCCAAATAAAGATAGAGTGCACAATCGTTTCAATCGTTTTTTGTATGGAAATGTTCATATATTCGTCTCAACTTAATGCGATGGATACTTAGCACACGGAACCTTATAGTAACAGTAGGACTTCGAACATTTCCGTGAAAAAATGATGTCTAAAGGTGGATTTACACCAAACGCGCGAATGCTCGTTCTATCCCCCACTCTACGAACCCAACGAATTTCGATGAATTACGTTTTGTGTAAGATTTAGTTTCGACCAATATATTGGGCTCGGCGACCAACTCCTCGATCTCGGCATTCTTCCGGTTCCTCCAGGTGCCATCGTCCCTTCTAACTATTGGAGGATGCATATGTGCATACTGGCAATCATAGTAATCTGTATTACGAAAGATGTTTGAATTTACCATAGTAACGGAATATTTATGTTTTTGTACACTCTGTCATGTTGCCTTGAAGTAAATACATTTAGCCACGATAAACTAGCTTATTATTGTACTATCGAGTTCCACTATTCTGCTGCAGTCCCTTATTTTTTCTAATAGGTAATGTGCCTTCTGCACGATAGTGCTAGTTTAAATAGTTAGAAAAAGTGGTTCAAATATTTGAGTAGTCGTGAAACTTGCGTAAATTATGTCTGAAGACAACGGCATAAGCGGTATAAAGAAGCTGAAAGGGTCGTCGGATTACCCGAACTGGAAGTTCCTGGTACGTAACTACCTTGAAAATAAAAACTGGTGGGACGTTATCGCGAAAGACGCAGTAGATGCTGATGCAGACCGGAAAGCACGAACAACCATATGCTTGTTGTTGGAGCCAGAGTGTTTTACCCACGTCTACAATGCTAAAACTGCGAAGGACGCATGGAACAACCTACGAAAAGCCTACGAAGACAAAGGCTGGGGAAGGCGTATCCACATCCAGCGAGAGCTCTTCAACTGTAAGTTAGAGCATTTCAGTTGTATGGAGAGCTATATATCAAAAGTTACATTCCTTGCACAACAATTGCACGATATTGACGCGACAATCCCTGATAATTGGTTAATATCCATTTTGCTTGGTGGTTTGACGCCTGAGTACAGCCCTCTCATAATGGCTGTCGATAATAGTGGGCAAGAGATCACGTTGGAGCAAATCAAGACGAAATTGTTGCAAGAAGGAGGTCGTCAAAGCAAGTTGAGTACGGACTACGAGCAAGCTTTAGTGACACGTAAAGCACCGAACGAAGCTAGATCTACAGCTAAAACAAATGATCGTAAGCAAAAGTTCGTGTACAAGTGCTTCAGGTGCCACCAGCAAGGCCATAAGGCGTCAGAGTGCAAGGAGCGTATTAAAACCGCAAATGTCTGCCTGAACATCAAGGAGGCAATAGACAAAGATAAGTGGTATCTTGATAGCGGATGCTCCAACCACCTTACACATGACAAAGGCAAGTTAGTTTCATATACAAAACAACATGGCAATATGAAAATATCGGTTGCAAACGGTGAAAAGTTGGAAGTAAAAGGTCGTGGGAACGCTGAGCCCCAAGTCAGCGAAAAGGAGAAATTAGTCCTGGAAAATGTCATGCATGTTCCCGATCTGTCCATGAACTTAATTTCGGTAAGCGATTTGACAAAGAAGAAATGTAAAATTATTTTTGACGAAAAAGGTTGCATAATTCAAAATAAGAACCGAACTGTTGCAAGATGTCAAGAAGTTGATGGCATTTACGAGTTGTCAGAAAATAAAAACAACGTCGTAAATTTGACAGTGTCACAACAAAATAATATTTCGAATCTTTTACACAAACGTTTAGCACATTTAAGCCGAAATTATATGTTGAAAATGAAAAATATCGTGAAAGGTATGAATTTCAAAAGCACAGATTTGTGCGAACCGTGTATTCCCTGCATTCAAGGGAAAACGTGCAAGAGTCCCTTTAAGAACAAAGGTACGAGAGCTAAGGATATTCTACAAATCATACATAGCGATGTATGTGGGCCAGTTGAAGAGCCGTCGTTTGGAGGTTCGAGGTATGTTCTGCTTTTTATTGATGACTTTACAAGAAAGACTCATGTTTATTTTTTGAAGAATAAAAGTCAAACTTTCGATAAGTTCCGTGAATATAAGGCGGAAGTAGAAAATGAGACGAATAAAAAGATAAAATGTTTGAGATCGGATGGAGGCGGAGAGTACTGTAATAGCAAATTTAATGCTTTTTTGAAGTCTGCAGGAATAAAACACCAGACGACAGTACCCTACACGAGTGAACAGAACGCCGTGGCTGAACGCGCCCATCGTACGATCTTTGAGAAAGCAAGAACACTACTGTCAGAAGCGAACCTGAGTAAGAAATATTGGGCGGAGGCTGTAAAGACTGTGGTATATTTAAAGAACAGGAGCCCCACGAAAGCTTTGGACAATACAGTGCCTGAAAAGCTTTGGACTGGAAAGGACGTAGATGTCAGCCATCTAAGAATATTTGGCTGTGTAGCACATCGACTAATACCAAAACAGAAGAGACGTAAATTGGATATGAAGACGGAGCCAATGATTTTTATCGGATATCCAGATAATCAGAAGGGTTATCGTCTGATGAATCCAAAGACGGGTGTAGTGACAACTGCGAGAGATGTCAAATTTTTAGAAAATGTTTTTCTTCAAAAAGAGAACGTCGAGAAGTCGTCAGAAGTCATGATAAACCTGAATACGGACTCTGATGGTCAGTCCTGTCTACCAAATGGATCCGCAAATATTCCTGAAGTACTGGAGACGCACGAGGATGAGTTGCGTGATGCTGTAGATGAGAGAATATTACAATTACCTGGACCTGAAGTGTTTGACAATGGGCACGTACCTGATGAGGTGGTCACTAATGGTGAAGTGATAATACCTGACCTGTCAGAAAGGAGGTATCCTCAGAGAGAACGCAGACAAGTTGATCGGTACGGTTGCAATGTCATGTATGCCAAGGAGAGCAATCTTAATGGAGATCCTGTTACCATAGAGGATGCGTTGGCGAGACCTGATAGTGCATTATGGAAAAAAGCGATAGATGATGAGCTTACGTCGCTGAAGGAGAATCAGACCTGGACGTTGGTGGATCTACCAGCTGACAAGAAACCAATTCAATGCAAGTGGGTATTCAAGATCAAGAAAGATAGCGATGGCAAGGTAACGAAGTACAAGGCTAGACTTGTAGCCAAAGGGTTCACACAGGTATGTGGTGTAGATTATACGGAGACCTACTCTCCAGTAGTTACAAGTTCTACTCTGCGATTGTTGTTCTCGCTGGCTGCTGAATACGATTGGTTTATTGACCAATGGGATGTCACGACTGCGTTTTTATACGGAAAGATTAAAGAGGACATTTACATGCTCCAACCAAAAGGGGCAGTCGCCAAGGGTCAGGAAACCAAGGTATGTAAGCTGCAGCGATCTCTTTATGGTTTGAAACAAGCCTCAAACGCTTGGTTCAAAGAATTAGATAAAGAGATGTTAAGTTTAGGCTTTATACAATCAAAAATAGAACCGTGTTTGTATCAAAAACAGCTTAAAGGTGGCAAGAAGTTGATTGTCGTTATTTACGTTGATGATCTCTTTGTATTTGGCAACTGTGATCATGAAAAGCAAAAATTGAAATTAGGTTTGCTTGACAAGTTTAAAGTGAAAGATTTAGGCGCGGCTAGACATGTTTTAGGCATGAGACTGAGAAGAGAGCAGGGTCAGATCCGTCTCGATCAGGAACAGTTTATTTTAAACTGTTTGGATGACTTTAACATGACAGATGCTAAACCGGTAACTACTCCAATGGAAGTAGGTATGAAATTAGAGCGGTCACGTGATTCGCACAGCCACCTACCATATCAAAATTTGATAGGATGTCTGAATTATTTAGCCTGTAATACGCGACCGGATATAGCACACGCGGTAAGTGTACTTTCTCAATTTAATTCGTGTTACGATGAAATACATTTTAAGTGCGCGAAACGGGTCTTACGGTATTTAAAAGGTACGTCTAATCTGTGTCTCACTTTTAAAAAGTCAGGAGATTTAGACTTACGCGGCTATGTCGATGCAGACTGGGGTGGGGCGCTCGATAGGAAATCTTTCACGGGTTTAATTTTCAAATTAGGGAAAAACATTGTCGCATGGGAAAGCCGGAAACAAGCGACAGTAAGTTTGAGTTCTACCGAAGCTGAGTATGTTGGACTTAGCCACGCTTCAAAAGAAGCGATTTACTTACGTAGTTTGCTAAACAGTTTGACTGCTGTGGATAGCAAACCCGTGGTCATTTTTAATGACAACCAGTCGGCACATAAAATAGCAGCCAACAAAATGATGCATAATAGGACAAAGCACATTGATATAAAATATCATTTTATTCGTGAGTGTGTACTAGCTGGTAAAGTTGAGATTAAGTACATGTCAACCGATAAAATGATAGCGGACATTCTAACTAAGAGTGTTTCTGGCCCGAAGTTAAAAGATTTTTTGAAGGATTTATCCTTATCAAATTATCCTATTAAGAGGGCGGATTAGAGTTAGATGTTTTATAATTTATATTGTGTTTTATGTTTTTAAGTGCTTTGTGCAGGTAATAGAATAATTTTTCTAGCTATCCTTTTTTATGCATGCTTTTAATTTGTTAGGCGATTCCAGTTTTTGTGTTTATACTTGTGTACAGTTGGGCACAAAAATGTTATGTTAAATTTATTTTATGTACTGAGTATAGGCGTGTACAAAAGTGTTTTGGTGCATGTTCGTAATAGATTAAGAGGGCGTATTGGAGGATGCATATGTGCATACTGGCAATCATAGTAATCTGTATTACGAAAGATGTTTGAATTTACCATAGTAACGGAATATTTATGTTTTTGTACACTCTGTCATGTTGCCTTGAAGTAAATACATTTAGCCACGATAAACTAGCTTATTATTGTACTATCGAGTTCCACTATTCTGCTGCAGTCCCTTATTTTTTCTAATACTAACAGGTCCCAGGATCTTTCTAAGCACTTTTTTTTTCGTTACCAGGAGTTGGTTTTCCTCTTTCAGTGTTGGCTCGGTCACTTACTCAGAATGGGAGAGGATCGGGCAGTCAGAAAAGTTTACTTCGGGAGGCCAACCGGACGTCGACCGGTAGGACGTCCCAGGTACCGCTGGTGCGACGTAATTGAGGCAGACCTGCATCAACTCCATCCTGATTCATGGCAGGAAATCGCTCTGGATCGGGGTAAGTGGCTTGCTCTCGTTTCGGAGGCCAAAATCCTCTTTGGGTCACTGAGCCAAGCCAGTAAGTACGATTTGTGTAGAGCGAACGAATTTCGTAGAGTGGGGGATAGAATGAGCATTCGCTCGTGTAAATCCACCTTAGGATTATTCCCTAAAGCCTATTTTATTCATCCTTACGTGTCTTAGCCTAAACTATTTTTTCGGTACAGATGGTGGACTTCGGTCGTGTCGTTTTAATTTATCGCCACTCGTTTGGAACTTCATGTTTTTCGCACTTATATCGTAATGCACTATTGCCAGTAAGTACGTTTTGTGTAGAGCAAACGAATTTCGTAGAGTGGGGGATAGAATGAGCATTCGCTCGTGTAAATCCACCTTAAGTATTATTCCCTAAAGCCTATTTTATTCATTCTTACGTGTCTTAGCCTAAACTATTTTTTCAGTACAGATGGTGGACTTCTGTCGTGTCGTTTTAATTTATCGCCACTCGTTTCGAAGTTCATGTTTTTCGCACTTGTATCGTAATGTACTATTACCCTCTAAGTCCATATTTCCAGTCGTAAACAGCTGTAAAAATTATAAAAACCGGGAAAGTGCGAGTCGGACACGAACACAAAGGGTTCCGTAGTAGGTACCAAATATTTAATAAAAAAAAACAGTTAAATCAACCTGTCTCAAAAACTATAGGAGATTTTTTAATCAAACCAAAAATTGTTGAAAGAGTTTCTTAATATGTAATATATGTATAATATACATTTTTTCAACGTTATACTGCCTAGTTTTATTTAAATAACTTATCTTAACTGATATTATTTATTCTTCGATTTATCCCCACACCATTTCTAAGTAACTATTTAAGATGCTGTATTCTTAAATCAAAGGCTCTTTATTACCATCAGCTAAGTAATATTTAACTCGTTTACAATAGGCCTAACCTATCATTACAATCACTAACAACATTCATACCTCCATTATGAAAATTGGCCGTTGCAACAGCTTTGTCCTAGATAACGAGTCGGCAAACATCGATCGATCGACGTCAATATCGATCGGCTGACGACTAAATCGATGTTGAATTGTCCATTAATGTCGCTGCAGAATTCGACGGAGCTTAAGATGTTTCATTAATGCAGATGCTTTAAGGTGCATTCAGACCAAACGTGTATTCGCTATTCTATCCCCCACTGTACGAAATCAACGAATCACGTTATGTGTAACGATCGAATTTCGTAGAATAGGGGGTTAGAATAGCGAATGCTCGTTTGATCTAAATGCACCTTTAGAATAGTTTGGTTTTAGGAGCAGCGGCCCTACCGCGAACTATGAAATCCCCGACGTCTAAACACTCTTAACTTCGGTGTTTGTGATAACAGGCCGGGCATTTATTACAGTTCCTACAAAGACATCCAATGGCCATGTTACTAATAAGCTTCTACTTAACTCCTCCTACGGTCTCCCCAAATTAATAGATACGGTATTTTCTTCAGCTGGGCTAGATGTTAATGACCATGTTAGCTTAAAAATCTTGTACTTATTAGGCAAAAAAATGCTTAAATAAATGCGATGCCACGTCGGCTGCCGACCAACGTCTTTTTCGCTCTAATGTCGTCGACATAAATTTTTTTGACCGACTTTTGGGAGACAGGAGACTCTATAAGATAAAATACTCTAGTCAGACAATATGAATAATTGAAACTTGTAAACGTTACGTAATGATTTCATCTGCCAACATTTATTTAGGTGCCTATCACATCATCAGCCTATATTAGTCCACTGGGCGCATTAGGAGGTAAATGCCCATAATCTCCACGCTGGGCAAGCGGTTTGGCGATCGCAGTAGTGTGTCCACTATGATGATGCTGCTGCCCATAATCAATCTTCGATGTATAAATAGTCGGTGACACTTCAATCTCTTAGCTAACTGCCGCCGTAACTACCTGTTATTAGTATGAAAATTATTGGTAACTATGTCAAAATTACGTGATACGAAAAAAAAATTAATGTCGTTTTGTAGCAATAGCTTATTTTAATAAGCCACAGGTTATTCTTCTGCCCTAGAAGCTTTATCATCTCCAATAGGTAGGTATGCTTTTTTCTGAATGCCGAGATGTCTAGTCAAAGAATCGTGCATTTTAAAAATAAATGAAAAACGGATGTATCTGTAACCTTTAGGTATGTATAGCAATCTTTTCATCAAGCGGAATTCTCAGCATAAATATCAACAGGACTTGGCGGTAGCTCGAGTGAACCCGGAACTGTTAACGGATCAATCATTCCTACTGCTAAATTAGAAGGTCCGATTTTGATAGGTAGTTTTAGTTTATTTGTAATATTTATTTTTAAGGTAATTGTTATTGTTCTTATTTAAGTTTATTTATTTTTAAGGTTATATAATATATGTACTTTACTATTGTTTCCCGTAAAAAAAAAAAAATATTAGAAGGTTGGTTGCTATCACAAATCTATTGTGATTTTCTACAACGCCAATAAGTATTGTGTTGTTTAAAAAATCTTTCATCTGCCAACCAACATGCTTATACAAATATTTAAGTATTTAATGGCCGAGTAATTAAATGTAGGTATTATTTTAGATATGGATTCTGTACCTAATAACAGAAGAACAGATGCGTGATAGAAATGTGCCGATGTTCCAGAGCAAAGTTTAAATCTTCACACTTTGCAAGTTTTCCCTTAAATTCAATATTATAGGTACCGTCATGCAGTTTGTACGTATAAATTACTATTTGCACCCATAAATTAATTATGTTCATACATAATTAAAGGGCATACATTATAGGTATATCAACAGAAAAATATAAACGTATGTCGTATGTTAACTATTTTTGCAATGACCATGAGAAAGACGTGAAATAGTATGCTTCCACATACATAGGTACTTAAAGTTTATCCTTAATAGTCAGGTTGGGTAAAAATATAAGCTTCACTTTCTACGGACCGAATATGCATAGTAAATGTATGAAGTGTTTCAGTTGCCCCTCTGTTTCACTTTCAATCGCCTAAGACAAGTATACCTTGTTAGGTGATCTCCAAATGATAAATTAATTATATGTCGATGGATTTTTTATACTCTTTAACCCCCTGACCATGGTATGCCATGGTAAAGATATTATTCCAACTGAGAGATATTTCCGGTACCATTTGTTTCTACGCCCTATAAATGGATGCCTAGTCAAGGTGGCAAACTGCCAATCATTGCCCATTACCTACTCATATAAAATATATAATATATCTAAACTGAAGGTCAAGTGATAAATTCCATACACGTACACACTTTTTTTGCGATTGCCATTTCGATTAGCGATGTTCATATTGGCGGCATACTACTTATAAGTACCTACACATGTAATGATGGTTGACTGGCAGAGAATGCCTTAACGCATTAAGTCCAAATGATGTACAAATTATGGTACATCTTTTTTCTGTGCAATAAAGTTTAAATAACTAATTATAAATAGGATTGGGATACTGCATGGGATTCGAGTTACAACTTACGCTTTAGACGTAATCAATTTGACATAGCATGCTTCATAGACAGAAGGTTCGTAAGTCACGCACAAAGTGACCTTCAAATGTCTCTGGTCGTGACATATGAACTCGAATTACGTATAAGGAACTGCCAGTCTGCCAAGGACTGATTTTAATTATAGTTTGCCATTTTGAGGCACAAGCTTCAGGTAGATACCTGCTTATTGTCTGTTGACCTATTTCTCGGTTTGTTACAAAAGAACTTAGGTACAAGTTATGTTGTGACAAATTGATATTATCAAAGGCAAAGAATCAATCGATGATTAGACATAAAACTAAAAGTAGGTTAAATTAAACCCTCGAGAAAAATTGTAAACATGACAGTTTGTTTTTAGATTTCCGTAGTAAACTAGGAAGTCTAGGAACCCTTATAAGGGTTACTATAAATAGTTAAGAGAAACTATAAGTATTTTCGCCATGTCCGTCTGTCCGCTGCATAGATCAGTGGCCGTAGTTAGTACTAGAAAGCAATTTCCTACCTACAGGTATAGGTACATATTAATATAATTTCGTCGACAAAGCGGTAGAACAAAATGTACAAAAAAAAAATCGGGTGCCTCCCCTAGTTGTACAGTGGGGATGATTTTTTTGTTTTGATGTAATGATGTAGCGTGGGGTATCGTTAAATAGATTTTTCAAAAAGAATAAGAGTCCCAAATGGAAGTTTATTCTAAAATTAATATTTTAGAAGACAACCGTTCTAGAATTAAAAAAAAATGTGAGCACACAACTTCTGATCCATGGGTCCAAAAAATAAAAAAAACATGGATGTGGGCTTACAGAATACCCACTTTAAAATAAAACTATTTCGAACATACAAGTAATCGGTCCAGCCGTTTTTGCATAAAACTACGGAACCCTTCACCGAGCATGGCCCGACATGCTCTAGGCCGGTTTTTTTTGTGCACGTGCTCCCATATTTTGAAATTACAAAATGGTCAAATAATAACACCAAATAACTTTTTTGCTTGTCATTGTAGGTACCTAATACTACCTATACTAGGTTGTATAAATCTTGTCCTTGTTAATAATAATTAGCATTTACTTAACTACCCATCTTTCAAATAAATCCTGTGTTAGGTACATTGTATTGTATCTTAAGTTATTTTTAGTGCATTTTATATTATTGCCTTTAATTTTATTTATAACGTATTATAAGATAAAAAGCGAGAGACCACCACACCGTGACAAATATTTATGTCTTTTATATTTTTCAACACAGGAATACCTTTTCCAAAATTAGGAAGATATTAAATAAGCCGCAAAAAATCCGCTAATTCTGGCCTTCCCGGAGTTGGGGGTAGCGGGTGAGAGGTAGTCCGATCCATCAACGCTGTCACGTGCCATTAGAGGCCTGTAGGAATGGCTGCTAGAAAGTACCGTACATTTCTTTGGGTAGGTACCTTTTGAGATATTGCAAACTTGAAATCAATAAGAATAATAATTTAATACCTATTCAATTTGTATTAACGTAATAGATACCATACATAGTCTGTTTTAGAATTATAACTATCGTGAGACTCAAAATTACGTGAGAAGTTAGTAATTCGTTTACTAAATATTATTTCTATCGTCGTTTAGAAAACGTTAATTTGATTCCGTCCTTTGGGGTCATTAAAAAGCTGGTTTGGTATTTGAACTTTTGCAAGGTATGACTACACGGTTGAACGCTGAATTTTGACAGCAGCTTGGCTAATCCGACCCGGGACTGGAGCTGGGCGAAGCGCCAACCTGGAAAAGGAAATAAGTTACAAATATAAAGTAGGTAGGTAAGTACAACTATCCAATTTCATCATTTTTCAGAGACAAATATTAGTCTATTAACGTAACGTAACATTAATGTTTGAAAATATTTAAATAAGTCTCGTGACACGCAAAGCGTCATTTTCTTAGTGTTTTTGAACAAATTTTAAGTTTCGCTTGTAAAGTCATACATACTTAGTTGATTTTGTAAAAATACATACCGATGCAATGTCGAGGTCCAAGTCCAAAAGATAAATAAGAACAAGAATGCCTTGATGCCACATTCTCAGGGGAAAACCGGTCTGGATCGAATACCTCAGGGTTGGGATAATTCTTTGGATCCATATGTATAGCAGGAATGGGGATTACGAAGATCATGCCTTTTTTCACTATTAAATCGATGCCCGGAATTCTATAGTCAGTCAAAGCACGTCTTCTTAGGTGATCTGTTACTGGATGAAGCCTCAATGTTTCATCGAATACTTGGCCCATATATTTCAGGCCTGAGACAGCTTCGTACGTTAACTTTCCATCGTACTTTTGTAACACCTGTTCTATTTCTGTGACAACTTTTTCTTGGATGTGCGGGTTCATTGCTAAATGGTGTAACATGTAGGACATTGTCAGAGCGCTAGTTTGATAGCCTGCTGCGTAAAATATAAACATCATGCCAGCCATTATGTCATCAGTTATTTCTAATGTTGATTCAACATCAGTTTCTTTCATTACTAGCGAAATTTCTTTTGCTTTTCTAAGACCTAACATTAAATCTACAAAATCATTTCTACTACTCGGGCAATCATTCCTTTGAACGATAACATCTTTTGTTAGGCGAGTGAAAAAATTTCGTACTTCCTGTGATCCAATAGAGAGCTTAAAACGTTTTAATATACCAGGATAAATCATTTCAAGTTCAAGTTTGTAATTAGTAGTAAATACTTTGGGCTCAAGTTCTTCAAGTATATGATTTTGACTATCAAATGTGTCTATATCAAGACCGAATGCGCAGGAGGTAATGCAGGCTTGAGTATATTTTTTAATGATTCCATGGACTTCTTGATTCGGTTGTTCTTTTGAAATCTTCTCTACGTACTTTATAAGTTTGTCCCCGCGTTCCGTGATCAGGTACATCATACTTTTAGCTTTCGTGAGGTGAAAATTGATGTACAATGCTGCCGCAGCACTCGCCACGTGTTACCATTAAAGGCGAACAGATTAGCTTCAAGGCCTTCTTCGGCAAAATCCATATCGCGGTCCGTAAAGTTATCAAAATCTTTAATCAAAATGTGCTTTAGGATTTCAGGATCTTTCACTATTAAACTCGGAGATCTCATTCTAAATATTCCTATAATTTTCTCATTCGGATATTTATCACAAATGTCTTTATACACTTCGATTGCTGATCTTCTCTTTAATGCAAGATCCTTAATGTTTCCGAAGAAGAAAGTTGGCTCTGGGCCAGCGACATGTCTCTCTTTCCAGTAATTATTGTATTTAGTAAAATGATTATAAAAAAATAAAATGACTGCGATAAATACTGCTAATTCCACCAACATCTTGACGAAAATGACTGTAGCAGTTTTTGTAAATAAGGTATACCGGATTGAATACGGTTTATTTAAACAGCTGTGAGAAGATTTTTGTGGTACTACTCAGTGGCAGTTACTATAGATATTTATTGAGTCTTTAATATGTGATATAACT
Organism: Thaumatotibia leucotreta; assembly: GCA_025490895.1. Taxonomy (NCBI): domain Eukaryota; kingdom Metazoa; phylum Arthropoda; class Insecta; order Lepidoptera; family Tortricidae; genus Thaumatotibia; species Thaumatotibia leucotreta. Next base: position 31,996 of record JALPQI010003806.1, on the reverse strand, counting down.
AACTAATATGTATTTATAACGCAGCGCTTATAATATTATAATATTGGCCGTGTGGTGACGGCAGTAAGAATACATTTGTCACCACCACAACTCCTCCTGCGAGTGTCGTAAGAGTCGACTAAGGGATTAAAGTGTCACTGACCATTATTCATAAGCATAATAAAAACTATAATCATGGAAATTCAGTAGGTATATTTGTTAAATAAATAGGGCTGATGACACGGTAATAATCAGTATGGTTTGTCTGTTAAGGTTTAAATATTAAATTAGTTCATAACATGTAAAATTTTAGCATTCAACAGATGTCTTTTTACCTATAAGGTCATGCTATAGACAATAACTATTTAAAGTGTTTAGTTACTTCACTGTTGAACTCAGGCACATAACCTAAAAATCCCTAAAAAAAGGAATTTCGCCGAGCCGTGCAGGTTTCGCGTTTCGCGCAAATAAACGCGTACCTACACCGAATATCTCGTAGCAGGGTCCGACTCGTACCCTGATACGTATGTATGTACATAACGTCAGAGAACCTAAGATCTAATTTGGATTGAATTAGTTTCGTGTGGACCGCTATTCAGGTCCTGTATGCTTGTACATAAAGGTAAGTAAATAATTCAAAACAAAGCAAATTCAAATCGACGACAAACTTCAGTCAGATTATCTGTTTGAGGAAGTGCTTTAACTTGCAGTAAGGATTTTTTTATGAGCGATAATTTTACCTTCGACTGTACCGTCCTTAATTTTATTTAACGTTGCGTTAATCAAAGTTAATTCTTGTATAATAATAATGATCTGTATATTTCATTCATTTTATGAATATAGCTGCTACTTGAAGCCGATTCAAATATTTCAAATATAATATTGATTCGATGTTGCCTCGTGAATCACGTTAGCACTTACTTTAAACACGATTTGCGCCTGCGATTTTTTATTCATCAACAAATGGCACATAAAAATCACGCGAATACTCATTTAATTATTCATTCTTTTAGGTTACACGAAACTAGTATTTTGTAGACAATTTTCATGTAATTAAATGCAAGTCCAATTATCCAGTAAACAGTACAAGGGAGCCGTCATACTGCTAAGCTGTTGGTACAACTTTTGTCAGACGACTCGGAAAGTTTTGATGGATCAGCGTCACAAAATAGCCTGAGCGAAATAAGCTAAGCGAGCGGAACTGTTGAAAACAAGAAAACGTGTACGGCCAATATATACTTTGGTACGTAGGATGCCCTGAAAATTTCGGGAATTTAATACTTAGGAACGTATATTTGACATGTGTTATACCTATTTCTTACAAGCATAGTCTCATTATTCGAAAACACTGGCCACTTAGAAAAAAAAAACAATGTCCGATTTTCAATTGTTTTTTAAAGTCGTTGAGTCGCTGGTGAAAATGGAGCTGTCCCGCGAAAGTTTTAGAGCAATGATTTATTATGACTTTAAAAGTGGATTAACACAACAACAATGTGGAGACCGATTAACTATTGCTTTTAGTAGTGAAGCACCTTCAAAGACTACCATATACAGGTGGTATTCGGAATTCCAACGTGGCCGTGTGTCTCTTGCGGATGACGTACGTGAGGGTCAACCGAAAACGGCCGTTACCGATCAAAACATCGATGTTGTTCGCCAACTGATAAAGGAAGATAGGCATGTTACATATCGGGTGATTCAGGAGACTTTAGGCATTGGAATGAGTCAGGTACAAGTTATTTTACAACAAGAGTTGGGCGTGCGGAAGTTATTTTCCCGGTGGATTCCTCACTTGTTATCTGACGACCAGAAAACGGTACGTCGACAAGTTTAGTAAGTTTAGTAGTGACGAATCATGGATTTACGCATATGAGCCTGAATCGAAAAACCAATCTCGAGTTTGGGTTTACGAAGACGAACCGAAGCCGACAAAAGTTGTTCGTTCTCGCAGCACGATCAAAAAAATGGTAGCCACGTTTGTCTCCAAATCGGGTCACGTGGCGACTATCGCTCTTGAAGATCGAAGAACTGTCAATGCCGATTGGTATATAGGCGTTTGTTTACCGATTGTTTTTGCTGAACTGCGAAAAACTAACCCTAACCGCCGTATTATACTACACCATGATAATGCCAGCCCTCACACCGCTCAGAAAACAGACGACTATCTGAAGGGCGAAAACGTCGAATTACTGGACCATCCTCCGTACAGCCCCGACCTAAGTCCCAACGATTTTTTTACTTTCCCGAAAATAAAGAATCGGTTGCGTGGTCAGCGTTTTCAGACCGCGGAAGAAGCAGTCGACGCTTATAAAATGGCCATTTTGTCAACCCCCACTTCAGACTTCAATAACTGTTTTAAAAACTGGTTTCAGAGAATGAAAAAGTGTATTAAACACAAAGGAGAATACTTTGAAAAACAAAAAAAGTACTTTTATTTCATTAAAATGCGTATTTTTTCCGATTCCCGAAACTTTCAGGGCAACCTACGTACTGTAGTTTGTATCATTTGTAATTAGTTAAGTTCACATATTGTCATGGCATGTTTTAATAATGTCTGCTTCTCTCTATCTATCAAATACCTACCTGCAGAAGGTAATTGCAATGACATAATATATACATTTTTAAGTAAGTAGGTACAAATGCGATGATGAGTCCAAAACTACAGTAGGTACTGTAGAGGCAGTGAATGTTATTATTGAATTACTTAAATACCTAACAGTATGGTTTAACAAAATATAAGTTTTAATTTCCACTGTCCTTTCACTGGCTCTTGAAAGATTGACTTGAAGAAAGTGTCCTAAATATTGAGCAACTTTACTCAGACATAGTTAATTAATTGGTGTATTTAGGTACAATCAAAGGCAACCTGTACAATGTACAGTGTACATTGTACACCTTAGGTTAAATATATATAAAAATGCTCAATAATGTCCCAGTGCATTTTAATTCTGTGTAATAAGAGCGTCGTAACATATTTATACGAGGATTCTTTGATACATATTTTTGCACTTGTCTGTACTTAAACAGCGAATAAAAATGTACTTATCCTAATCTATAATTTGCTTCTCCGATTAACAACGCGGATAGACCCTACGAAGAGCTTTAACATTATGAGGGGTTCGTAGTAGCTTAGCTACAGTATTGTATGCTACAAAAATTCTAATTTTCGCATAATACTTATCAACATCCCAATTCCGTCAGGAAAAAAGTAACGAAAATGTCAATCTTCAATATAGGTAGGAATAAAATATAATGCGGGCTTCGCCGATCCATCACGGCGCAGACAGATTTGGAGAACCTACTGTGCACGTGTACGTAATAATACGAAATTCGACATGGAATGCCGGAATATTACGTTATTTATAAAATTCTCGTCTCCCTGTTTACGCTTCAATTTCTATCGTAAATGGCTTCAAGAGTATTTTTGCCCACGTAGGTACTTTCGTAGATAGGTATTGAAATGTATGCAATCGTCATGTTAGTTTCGTGACCAATAAATTTTAGATTAATTGGTAAAATGTAGGTAGGAATCTAGCATTTTATTAGATTATAGGTAGGTACCAAACGAATAGGTAGGATGGGTAAGTTAAACATTAGTTTGTGATAATTATGACCAAACTAATTTAGGAGGTACGTGAATCAAAGACTAAATTCTTCTTACTCCTTATTACCACTAGGTAGGTACGACTTTCTTACTAATCAGGTTTCTTTCTCGCTTAACCTGTGCATCTAGGTATCTACTTAATATGGTCAAGGTGAGTAAGTAAAACATACTTTCCACTATCCTCAGACCGAATTTTTGCATAAGTACCTACCTAGTAAATGTATGAAGTGTTTCAGTTGCCCTTCCATAGCCATACCATGAATGGCAAGTCACGACTAGCTTTTACTGGATACGTAAAGTAGTCTAACACGCTCGCACTGATGTATTAGAGCGAGCGTGATGGACTAGTTTACGTATCGGCAAATCGGCATGGACATAGATATTATTTTCTAATCATAACTGCGAGTGTCGATCGACACGATTTTCTATTAACGATAGTGACGATTTCCCTCCGTGGCCTTTCCCCATAATTCCTATAAATTAATAACTTTACTTACAATTAGATCAAATGAGAAGATAAAACTGATAGTTAGCCTTCAGTATTATAATATTTTGACGCGTTTAAATACAACTGAACCAATAATTGTACAGCATTGATGCATCCAAGGCTATCCGATTCAGCGCAAAGTACAGTCGCCATCAAATATCGGAGCGGCCAGGGTGCTCACGAACAATGATATAATAAGTAAAGATATGTTACACCGGCTCTAAAATTGAAGCGCTCAGATTGTGATAATTCTAACAATCGCTCTTAGTCCTACCCAGACCACCGAGAAGTGTGTAACACTGCCGGGTTCTCGCAAATCACATGAACTGCGCCCTAAAATGTCATTTTATGTTATACAATAGTGAAAACCACAAAATAAAATGCAAAGATTCCCTCAGCATCACACATCATGCGCAATTAAACTGAATTATATTTTTTTTTCAATTTTATTATTTATTGAAAATAAATAGGACGCCATTTTGACGTTTTTGACAGACTAAGTAAAGATATGTTACACCGGCTCTAAAATTGAAGCGCTCAGATTGTGATAATTCTAACAATCGCTCTTAGTCCTACCCAGACCACCGAGAAGTGTGTAACACTGCCGGGTTCTCGCAAATCACATGAACTGCGCCCTAAAATGTCATTTTATGTTATACAATAGTGAAAACCACAAAATAAAATGCAAAGATTCCCTCAGCATCACACATCATGCGCAATTAAACTGAATTATATTTTTTTTTCAATTTTATTATTTATTGAAAATAAATAGGACGCCATTTTGACGTTTTTGACAGACTTAGAGAAGATCGAGAGTAACAAAGATAATAATAAATAATAATAAATAATAATAATAAATATCTTGGGACATTCCTATAAATTAATAACTTTACTTACAATTAGATCAAATGAGAAGATAAAACTGATAGTTAGCCTTCAGTATTATAATATTTTGACGCGTTTAAATACAACTGAACCAATAATTGTACAGCATTGATGCATCCAAGGCTATCCGATTCAGCGCAAAGTACAGTCGCCATCAAATATCGGAGCGGCCAGGGTGCTCACGAACAATGATATAATAAGTAAAGATATGTTACACCGGCTCTAAAATTGAAGCGCTCAGATTGTGATAATTCTAACAATCGCTCTTAGTCCTACCCAGACCACCGAGAAGTGTGTAACACTGCCGGGTTCTCGCAAATCACATGAACTGCGCCCTAAAATGTCATTTTATGTTATACAATAGTGAAAACCACAAAATAAAATGCAAAGATTCCCTCAGCATCACACATCATGCGCAATTAAACTGAATTATATTTTTTTTTCAATTTTATTATTTATTGAAAATAAATAGGACGCCATTTTGACGTTTTTGACAGACTAAGTAAAGATATGTTACACCGGCTCTAAAATTGAAGCGCTCAGATTGTGATAATTCTAACAATCGCTCTTAGTCCTACCCAGACCACCGAGAAGTGTGTAACACTGCCGGGTTCTCGCAAATCACATGAACTGCGCCCTAAAATGTCATTTTATGTTATACAATAGTGAAAACCACAAAATAAAATGCAAAGATTCCCTCAGCATCACACATCATGCGCAATTAAACTGAATTATATTTTACGTATTGACTGTTTTTTGTTCAGTTTTTGGACATTGGTTCTAAACATATTTTTATTTACATCTAATCAATAAATGTACCTACCTAGGTACTACATACATTACTTAGGATCTCAATCAATCCACAGAAAGTAGAGCGAGCGTCGTTGTACATAATACATTGGGTACCTATACCACTGTACCTACTTCACGATCGATGATGTACATATTTACTTATTTAGTACCATTTTCTCATCTCAGCTTCTTGTCCAGGATACGAGAATATTGTTTTTTTTTTTGTATTTGTGTGTGTGTGATACCTACTAGTGCAGTATTTATCAGTCGTTCGCTTCCTGTTCTCTAATGCTGGGAGGTTAATTGGATATAATCCTATTAGTCCCTCTTTGTACTTCTTATTCTGTATTTTTTTAGAATAACGAGTTGATATATGTTATATAGGTATAGTGTGTTACAAAAATACGCATACGCATCGCATACTGGCAATCGTTTTCAAGTATTAATAGTTGACAAATATTTAAATTTTCTGTACAATTAATTTTATTTCCTTCGAACGATCAATGTATGCATATCCTGCTTAGTTGTCAAAAGCTGGGAGTGGCTGCGGACTGTAACATGCTTCTCACTGAACTTTTCTTACAAAAATAATCACGTTTAAAATTAGCGTTTTTAATAAAATAATGCTCGCGGTTTAGCTAAAAATCTGCATCTCAATTCAATCGTCGGTTTGAATAAAAGCCGGCATGATGTTAACACACTGTATACATAATCGTTAAGTCGTAATATGTGAAAATATTAATGACATAGTTTTCCTTCGACGCTACTCGTATACTTGACTAGACTTGTGCATCCCTTATTCATTGTGAATGTCTGGCTTTGTGATTGTCAAACCTATACAGATGTAGCGTATTTCAGATTTTCACGGAAACATCCAAATTGCTGTCACAATTTCAGTATCTTTTGCACAGATGCTAAATAAATAAATTCGGGCGTTTCTGTGAAAATATTAAGGCAATAGTTAGGTATTTGTTATACAAGGGTGCAAAGTCGTATTTTACCCGCGAGTATGAAATTGAAACACGAGCAAGCGAAAGGATTCTATAGTTGAACCACGAGCGAAGCGAGTGGTTTTAAAATAGAATCCTGAGCGCACCAAGTGTTTTAACATACGAGAAGTAAAATACATTTGCACCCGTGTGTAACACAAAACTTTTCCCCTCACTATAGCGAGGAAACTCAAAAAAGGTAATTATTTGTTCTCATTACAATCATCATCAGGTTAGTGATAATAATTTTCGAAATGCATCACGTATTTAATGCAAGATTTTGTCGCAGTAAACTTAGCACGAAAAAGTAAACGCAGCACGATTTTAACACATCCCTGTAGTTGCACACCAACGCCAATGCATTATTAAATCATTCTCATTTATTATTTTTACAAAATTATAACTGAACTGAACACTCTGACAGTTGTTTAGTATGTGTGTTCGAGTCGGTGAATTAAGATTATAACCTATAATATTTATTGACAATGTTGAAATTTGACATTTTCTGCGTTTTGTGATTGCATCTAGTCATCTTATCATCATTCACTAAAACAATGGTTACTTATGGAATTTTATGATTTATGTGTTAAAATCATCATATTATATAAAGGTTTGTATTTTACACTAAATTCTCAAACAAATTATTTAATTATCGTTAATGTGGAACGACTTCCATGAGCATTTTACGTTTTGTTATCTGTTAAACGAATGCTACTTCGCGCTACGCTCCAAGGTCATTACTTTGCCACACAAGTGAATAATATGCGTTTTTAACCGTTCGTATTAAAGGATAAACGAGCGATTTACGAGCTAGTGAGGGGAAAAAGATTATTCACTATATCTGTACCTATCTATTTATGTAGGTACATAGATAACAAACACACACCTAAATACGAATACAGCCTTTCCTTTATCCCGATAAAAACAAATATCGTGAGAAACTGCTATTTACCGTCGTCCCCGAAATCTCAATTCCCTGGTCCCCACTACAATACACAAGTGGTCGCGATCCATCATTCTGTCGCCGCCGCCGCGACGGGGCCGTAAGGGACGGCATTGTTTCCTTAGCTCAATGGACAGGATTTGTGGATTTTTGGAAATTGTTTTTTCGGATTGACTTATCCATTTCGTGAAACTGTCACATGATGACGGGTAAATAACGTTTGCGAGTAATGTAGTAGTATTTAATAAGTAATAAGGCATTGTTCTCATTGGAAGTTTGGTAGGTAATTGGCAACGCAACGACGGCGATGGTAGGTAGGCTTTGGCAGGGCCGGATTAAGAGGTTGAGAGGCTTCGGGGCAACAAAAGAGTCGAAGCCCCCTGGCCTCCAATTATTTTTCAAATAAAGTAACCAATTTTTTTCAGTCAAGTTTTTCAATAAATATTTTTTTGTGAAACAAGTATACATTATTTTATTATTTATATATAAAATATAAACAGATATAAGATTTAAAAAAACCGGCCAAGAGCATGTCGGGCCATGCTCAGTATAGGGTTCCATAGTTATTCGAAAACGGCTGGGTCTCACTCTCTCGTTTTTCGTTTGACACTCGCGGTCAATGAATACGGGTCAGGTGGATTTTTTCATAGAAAACACTGGAAACATGCTGATTACAAATGTTAAAAATAAATATTTATAATACAAGTGGAACCGTTTTTAACATCAGATTGTATTGGAATTTCCCTGTAGTTTTCACCCAATCCGAGAAACACGAAACTTTATCGTCAGATGACTCCGTAGATATAAAAATAGCAACTCATGTTTGAAAAACTCGATTTACCATACATTGTAGGTGGGTTTATTCTGAAGCGGTTATCTCAGAAAATATTGACTTTAAAAATACTTTGTTTTAAGACCCTTTTTACTTTTGAATGACCTATTTTTTCATTTTTTTTATGTTCTCTATTCAACTATACTCCCCATAGGATACAATACATTATAGGATTTCTGTAAATAAAAAAAATCATCCCCACTTTACATCTAAGGGAGGTATAGTACTGTCAAATCGTACATTAAACTCGCAAAACATGTAGTAAAGCTGCATTTTTGGTATGTTATTTATACACCATAGGGCAGTATAAAACCACATTTTGCAAGCAAAAAAAAGTTGTGCTAGCTGCGTTATACCTGAAAAACTGTGAAATTTACTGTCTATTTTTAGTTTCTGATTTTTATAAAAAAAGTCTTACGTTTTTTGACAATATGTATCAGGTAAAGTTTAAAGATGAATGAATTTGTAACAAGATGAGATAACATGCATTACCGTAGGTCTTATAGTTTCAGAGATTCGAGACTTCAAATAGTACGCTGTTTTGTAAACTAGATGAAATGTTGAGTTTTGCTAACGTTTTTGGTTTAATATCGCCTTACCTAATTATGCTACGAAAAACATGAAATAATTATCTTATAGCGCAATTAATATTCTTTCATTTAAGGGTAAAATCAGGTCAGTAAACTTTGTAATTGAAACTAAAAACGCGAAATTCAAAAAGCAGGAGGTCCGCTATCTAAGTTTTTCATACAAATGGCAAGTCGTTTTGCAAAGCTGCAATTTTTGTATATTATATAGGCTCTATAGGGATGTACGAAAATGCATATTACAAGAAAGAAAAAAAATGGATTTAGGTATAGGACATAAACCACTGAAAAAAAAATCGGACTTTTTTTAGTTTTTGACGTTTAACTAAAAAACTATAACTTTTTGATACTAATTGCTATAAAACTATGAAAGAATATTAAATTTGAAAAGATTTGAGCTACCTTGCATCACCCTAAATTATATAGATTTAGAGATACGACATTTCAAAATGTGCCCTTCATTAAGTAAAGAAAATGCATGTTTTGAAGCCTCGTCGTATACCCCCAACTATAAGACTTACAGTAATTGTTATCGGCTCAATTTGTTCCAAATTTATTGTAGTTATTATCTACAATTACACTTTTTTTCTTAGCGCGAACGTTTTGCCAATATTTAGTGAATAGCTTTAACGTAACCTAAAATTTGTTTATGTTTTGATAAAAGGGCACTTTATGAAATGTCGTATCTCAAAATATATATAACTTACGGTGATGCAACGTAGCTCAAATCCTTTCAAATTTAATGTTACTTCTTAGTTTTATAACAATCAGTATCAAAAAGATAATAGATTTTTAGACAAACGTCAAAAACTAAAAAAAGTGCGATTTTTTTTCCGTTTTTTACGTCCTATGCCCAAATTATTTTTTTGTTTTTCTTTTAATATGCATTTTCGTATATATCTATAAGGCCTTTATAATATACCAAAATTGCAGCTTTGCAACTCGACTTGCGATTTGTATGAAAAACTTAGACAGCGGGCCTCCTGCCTTAGGAATTTCGGGTTTATACTTTCAACTACAAAGTTCACTGACCTAATTTTACCCTTAATTTAAAGAATATTAAGTGCGCTATAAGGTCATTATTCCATGTTTTTCGTAGCATAATTAGGTGAGGTGATATTAAGTCGAAAACGTTAGCAAAACACAAAATTTTATCTAGTTTACAAAAAGGGGTACTTTTTAAAGTCTCGAATCTCTGAAACTTTAAGACCTACGGTAATGCATGTTAGCTCAACTTGTTGGAAAATTATTAGTCTTTAAACGTTTATTTACATATGATATCAAAAAACATAAGGTTTTTTAAATAAAAATCAGAAACTAAAAAATGGCCGTAAATTTCGCAGTTTTTTACGTACTACCCAGCTAGCACAACTTTTTTTTGCTTGCAAAATATGGTTTTATACTGTCGTATGGTGTCTAAACAACATACCAAAAATGCAGCGATACTACTTGATTTGCGAGTTTAGGGTAAAATTATGTACGATTTGACCGTACTAGTAACCGAAAATATTATTTTTCTAAATATTATTCTACCATTTTGTCGGCCTAATAAATATGTGTATACGTGTACCAAATTTCAAATAGGTTGGTTAGGTTGCTGCGACGATAAATGAAGTACTTTGGTTATTTTTTTTCAGTGCAACATTTTTTGCAATAACTAGGGGAGCGAAGGAAATAAAAAGGGATATTTTTAAGTAAAAGAACTTGTCCAAAAACTGAAGCAATTTATTCAAAAATGTTTTATTTCATTTGAAAGTCTTCGCACTGCTTTCCTTAATCTGGTAAGTTTGAAGGAACTGCAATCCTTTTTAGTGGAATTTTAAGACGATTGGCCCGCTAAAAAATAAAAATGAAAAACAAATTTAGGTAGGTAGGTACAGTGTGAATAGTACAATGAATATTATTATAATTATTAGGTATAAGGAAACTGGAAGATACAATTAGGCACAGGCAGGTAGTCTGGCTAGTAACTATCGACGATTTAGGTACTATACATATGTATAGTCTACGTGAATCAGTGATCGGTTTTTTGGATTCACCCGGCGGGTCTCCTATAGTAACTTGAAAAATAAACTTTAATTATTTACACGTATTTCCATGCAATTTGCCATGTTACTGTTCATAATGTAATATAATAGTATTTTTTTTTTATAGCCACACCCGTAATTTTTTATACGCGAAATCCCTTGAGGGTGAATCCAAAAAACCGATCACTGACGTGAATAGATCTAAGAGGCGGTACTATATGTGTAGTGTTATTCTCAAACATACAATGAAATAAAAGAACATAGGGAAAATATATTTAACCCATCATCATCATCATTATATCAGACGAAAGACGTATCTATAATTATATAGATACATATCTTTAAGAACTGTATCTCCTAACCCATGCGCCGTAGACCAAAAATAGTCTAATTTTCGTACATTTACATAATACAGTCGACTCTCGTTATTTCAAACCTGCGATAATTCGAACCTCTCTATAATTCGAAGTTATCACGAGTTCCCTAGAAGATCTCTTGCTATTTCGAAAAAATTCAATACATTTTTAAACACTCGGTAATTCAAACAAAAAAGTAATAGCTACACAATAAAGCCACGCGTTAATTCGAACTCGTGGACGTCAAACATTCGACAATTCAAAGTTATGAGATTAAAGAGGCAAGTACCCTACATTTAAGAAAAGTTGCACGAGCATTTGTTGTTAATTACATATTTGTTTGCCACTCAGTTAAGTTACTTTTCTGTTGGTTATGTGTACAGATTAAAAGTTTACGTTAGTTATGAGTCCTAGAAAGTATAGATGCTTGATGGTTGCTGAAAAGAAGGACTTAATCGAAAAAGTGGAAGTAGGTGGGAAGAAAAGTGAAAAGAATGCATTTAATAAATAACAGTTGATTATTACTTAACACCTCGAACTTTAATTTTTTCTCCCGAATATTTCCGACCATTTGATATTTCAAACTCTCGATAAATCGTAATATTTGGATAGGTCCTTCGAGTTTCGAATTAACGAGAGGCGACTGTAGTAATAAATTAATATCAAAATGCACTAAAAAACAAGGCCAGGCTGGTTACAACTCGTGTGGATGGCGTTTACAGTTTTTTAAATTGCTGAATGCCATGATGCCAATACCTACCCGAAAATGTGGGAAGAAATTAAAAAAGAGGACTTTGCTGGTCTAGGTCTGCATAATTTGTATGGCCTTTCATTACTGACCTCTTGTCTTAGCCGCACCTGACACGCCATACTTCACATACTATTATAAGGAACATAATATCAATAGTTCATAGTATGTTTGAGAAAATATCTGTTAAATCAATTTACTCCTGAAGATAAAAACGTGACGATATTGAAGCCCGTGTTACGATATTTTGAGTTGTGTGTACGTGTAGTCGTCCAATTTGGTTAAAATGTGGGAATGATTTGTAGGTACCTATTAACTAAAAATACAGTACATTTCGATATAAGTGTGAAAAAAATTAACGAGTGGAGATGAATTAAATCAATACCGAAGGGAGTGCTTTAAATCGGCACGAGTTACGAATTTCCTTTTCGCACGTGTATCGTACGACGTTTTTCAGTCCATATGGGACAACGAAGATTTCGACGTAACATCAAAAAACCACTTCTCGCACTAACGCGTAAAAAAAGCACCATCTGTACTGAAAAATATATTATATACCTACATAGAGAAGGGTGGCACAACCTTTCACAATAGGTACTTACTGCATTCTTGCATGCTGATACATATATTTTGGTCATTTCTGAAGAAACCAGGCTTGCATCGACACTGAGGAGTGCAGCAATCTACTGGAGTACACGGTATTCTTGACCATAAGTTACTACAATTTTCAGTACGTGGGCAAGTGGGAGGACACTCGTCGAATACTTCGTTAGGTCCCGAACAAGTGCGTGGAGCTGAAAATATAAACATTTAAATACTTGTAATAAATATTAATGTAGGTGAACGATAATGTGCTCCTATCCTTAAAGTGAAATTGCAATGCCATGAGGCATTAATTAATTCAGTTTGGCTGTTTTTGTGACATAATGTGTTTAGGTATGAAAAAAAGTTAGTTAATGAAATATACAATAAAAACAACGTGATCTAACTTATTTATATTGAGAATGAAGTTTAATACTTTGATACCACTTATTTTTTTTTAATGCAAACCGAAAGTAGGTATGCAAAGCCCACCAAAAAAGCCCGTAAAAGATAAAAAAATCGGTTGTGTACTTGTTTAGTTATTTGTTTTTTCCATGTGTGGGGTTAGTTTTATCCCATACTAAATGATCCAAATATTTTTTTTCATTAAAATAGATACAGGTACTTTTGTCGATGCAAAAGTATAGTATATTTCAAGGCATTTTAATCCCAGAAATAATAAGCCTTTCTTAATAATCTACTTATGATTAGTAATTAATAATGTGCCAAAAAAATAGTTTTCTCAGTATGTGTGCTGTTCCGCACAATCGATTATCCTGGAATATCCCTTTTGAGGTAAGGTACATAAAAATTAAAAACCTGGGGACATATTTTGAACGTATCTTTTGATCAATTTCACCACGTACAGGTGATCAATGACACCCCAACTCATAGATTCCCCGGTTGTGTAGACAACTATAGGTATAAGAATGTTTTTTTTACGTAAACACTCATTTACCTAATTCATTTATAATTCGCGTATACTTATTTCAGACTCGTGTACAGTCAAAGTTTTTCAGCCATAAAAATCAGGATGAAAACCGTACTTAAAAGTAATATTTTTTTTCTAGACGATATGATAGTTTAGGGCTTGTATTTCGGTACTATATAGTGAAGCAATTATTGATGTTGCCAATAGTGTAAAAATAAATGCTAATAAGTTTTTCGATACGTTAAAACATACAATTTAGTAAGTCGGTGGAAGTTGTTATCAAAGTCGACCCGCAAATCAAAGTAACCACGGTTTACGGTATTGATTGACCGATAGTGCATAATACTTACGACATTGTTTCGGTGTTACACAGGTATTATCGGGAGCCCTGATGGTGCCCGGAGCGCAGAAACATCCTTCGACACATTGCAGCGTGCACATTCTGCAGGTATCACCCCTAGACTGGCATGTATCGGGACAGGAGGAGCCACAATCAGTGTAGACCTCACCCTGGGCACAGGAGGCTAAAATAAATAGATAGGAGATAAAAAATGCCCTTTTAAAGGCTTATTTTAGTCAGTAGAATAGGTAATGACTCTACATTAGTACATTACTACCGAGGCCGGGAAGTGACTGGTTGCCGGCCGAATATATGTGCTATGTATGGATAGTATTCGGACGGCAACCCGTCACTTCATGGCTGAGGTATGTATAATGCTTTTCTCAAATATGCAATGAAATGAAACAAAAAAATGTACCTTCTTTCTCAGAAACTATAAGTCAACTACATAACTCAGTCTTTGAAACACAACAAAAGTCAAATACGACACCGACACCTCATTTTTTTTTTAAGATTGACCTGTTTGAAAGTTGCAAATTTTTACTTTTAAAAAGCGGTATTAGACGACGCGGTCGGTTGGGTCCAATTAATCGCATGCGATGATCGGGGCCGACGGATCGCACCGTATAATACTGCTTTTTAAATATTGTTTTGAGTAGTTACTGTACATTTATTTTAAATTATGTAATTTAAATACCAAATTATAACTGCAAAAAATTGCCAATCATTTTTTAATACTAATATTACTTACAGATAATTATTGGCTACAAGCCAAGATGCCAGGTCACAACCCTATGTCAAATGAAAATTAAAAAACAGGCACTTGCCGGCCTAGGCCGGCAACGAGGTACTTCCCGGCCACTTTTTTGGCACGTAACTACAATATTTCATTGCATGTTTGAGAAAATGATTATTTCCTGAATATAATTTTTCTTACTATTTTACCTAACAATTTGGAGATTCTTGATTCAATTTCTGATACCTAAGGCTTATTTGAGACAGAGGTTATCATTAGTATCAAGCAATAAACAATTTTAAATTATTTTGTTTGTACCTAAAGGAGCGTTCACACCAAAAGAGCATTCGCTGTTCTAACCCCCCACTCTACGAAATTCGATCGTTACACAAAACGTGATTGGTTGATTTCGTAGAAAAGGGGGATAGAACAGTGAATGCTCTTTTGGTTTGAACGCACCTTAACGTAACGCACTGTTTAATTCGACCTAACCATTAAAATCTAAACTGATAAAACTACAACTCAAGCTACCGTTTCCGATAGGTACCTACCTACCTAACACTCCTAACAGTTGCTGACACATAAACGCGTACACATGACGTATATTCAAATTCTTAAAATAAAATAAAAATAACAAAAACAAAGATTACTCTTGATGAGATGATAAAATCATTTTTGTCAATCTTAGTGCGTGCTACCCGCTGGAGCGATGCTGTGAAAAGTGTTACAGGAAGTGATCTCTATTATATTTATCCGAGAAACGATTATCTATCAAGTATCAGACACGAGAGAACAACTAAGAAGAAGGTAGGTAGTACCTAGTACCTATAAATTTCATCAAAATACTTAATCGATTTGTTTCCCCTTTGAAACCGAATCGCCAGGGGCTTTGTATTTCAGGAGTAGGTACTATTACAAAAATGTCTCTACTATTATTCTAAAAAATAATAAAGGGAACGATTGAAAAAAAATGTATTGGGCCTTAATGAAAACAAGATTTAACGTCACAATTAATGTGTTACGAATAATACGAATTTAGCATAATATCCGTATGACTAACTTCCGTAACACAATAAAAACGATCGTGATTTTTGTTTCGATTAAGCCCTTAACGTGCCATTTTTTTGCAATCTACTCATATATTTGTTTTAAACTAACTTATAAACATACCTGGGATAACTCGGGGCATTTATACGAAAGTGATGTAGCAAAATATTTTATCGACTAAAAATATATCGATGTTACACTGTGAATGACAACATCAAACTGTTATTCGGCATAAATAAATATTAGGTACTTACTGTTCAATTAAAATAAAAAATAACATTAAACGGGTAGTTACGCGTTTATTTTAATATAGTTTTCAAAATATACAATTAATATTAAAATATCAATATTTAAATTGTCATTTTGATTAAAATGACATCTGCATACTAGTTTTTACTGTTTGAAGAGGCCCGATATGAGATAATTATGACATCGAACCTCTGTACTGTAGTCGAGAATGTTCAATAAGCAAATCTTTTATTATAATTATATCGACATCTTTTTAATCGATATCAAATCCCTATAACTTGCCCCCAGTTATCCCAGGTATGCTTATAAAGAATACTAAAACAAAAGACTGTAGGGAAGTATAAAGGACAACAACAAATTAAAAGCAGGTACAATAATTAAAACAAAATCTTACGCGTTACACCAGGAGCTTCCGAAGTCTGCGCCAGGGCTAATGCCCAAATGCCGAATAGGCACGACACGAAAATGGCTTTAGACGCGGACATTCTAGCGATACTTCTTTAGACGACGCCGAAACTCGACTACTATACTGTGAGTCAGTGCTCGTCTTTTTTATACTTTTCCATGTTTATTTTTTTCCTGTTCCGGAAAAACTGATGATCGGCCGCATTTTTTCATTTTTCCGATATTACGTTATGCACTGAGTGAGTAACTTACCTATCCTGAGACAGGATATTGATTTTATCTTTGTTAGATATATGATGATATGGTGGTACTTGTTTTTATAAATCAAAAGTATCTACTCGTAACTGCTAAAATCATATTATCTTACGATAGGTAGTTGGAAGATGTAATATTTTCATGGTTTAAGTATTTACAGAATCTCAGAAATCATTCACTAGAAATGTGATACGATACGAGTCTAAATACCATGAACACTGAATATACCTAGGTACAAAAACAAGGAAAAGGTTTACTCGCTTACTAATAAACAGGGCCAGGGATTGTCCCTGTGCGGTTTGACTACACTTAATTTTAAAACTCGAGACTTCATAAACACTACGTACAAAAGAGTTCTTAGGTAGCTAGAGCAAGGATCGGAACCGCTTTTTTAGAAAAACCTCGAAATATCCCAAATTAATGTTCTTAACTAGTACTAACTATTTTATGTAATTAAAAACATCGTATTATTAAATTACTTAATTAACAAAGAATTAATATACCCACCTACCGGATACCTACCGAAAAAAGGACGGATCTTTTGTATGGAGAAAATATCGGTATCCGATCTAGAGCTAGAGGTCCACGAGGATGCACTGTGCTGTGCTCAAGATGGGAGACCCATTGCAACTTCTGTCCTTTTTGCCATGGACGCAGTGTATTTTCCTTTTTTATGTTTGCGTTTCACAAGCAACGTGCATGTGGCCTGAAGCCTCTCAAGTTGCAATAATTCATAGGCTAAGGAAAATGCTTACAATCACACGGCCTGTATGCATATTTGCCACATTGTCGTATAAAAAACACACATAAGGGCGATATTGGTTTTTCAGAAGTGCCATCATAATAAAACATGATGGTGGCAAACTAGCTACCTACCTACTCGACGCCTTGTGGAAAGCAGTGCATACGAATTTATTATATTATTAGCTACATATACACTATATACAGTGTGTTGCCATGATACAGGCTATTGAAACCCCGGAATGCGATGCGATGTTTAGCCAAATGATACTCAATTCTTAGATTCGAAATTCTAATTTTAAAATTAATTAACTTTTTAAGAAAAGATAAATGAGAAGCAATGTACTTCAAAATCAATCGTTAATTTGCACTTGACAATGCCAGATCGCAGCCACTCGCAACGTTTGACAACTAATTAGTACACGCGTTACATTGATCATCCGGAGAAAATAAAACTTCATCGTACGGTCAATTGAATAAGTAATTTATTTGCTAAAACATGGAAATATTTGTCAAATGGTAATACTTGAAAACGATTGCTAGTAATGCGTATTATTACCGATTTTCGTAAAAGCTCGGGTCATGGTAACGCACTATATATAGCAAACTAGCGACAATTGCTGGATCAAAATGATGAGCTCAGGGCGACCCTTGAGAGACCGGTATTTTCATAACTAGCCGATGCTGGGCGGCAGTTGAGAAGATGACTACAATTACCTCCTTTCAATAAAATTACTGTGGGGGTTTAATCTAAGGATTTTCATTGCTCTCCCGGCGTGTATTTGTCACGAGGAACGACGTGTTTTATCTTGCTTGACATCATTTCTTCTGAGTGACTGATCTCACGCATGAAAGAAACTTGTGCGACTGGGACAAGAGGTATTTAATGGAATTTAATACAAATCATGAAGGCCTAGGCCGGCAAAGTGCTCTTTTTTAATTACATTCCACATGAATTTGTGGCACAGGCATCATGACATTCAGCCACTATGCATATTAAAAAAAACTTTGATGTTTTTGTTGTTAACTTCATTGCATGTTTGAGAAAAACATTATACATACCTCGGCCGGAAATATGGGGTTGCCCGCCTCACACCAATCGGTCTTCAGCCGGCAACCCCTTTCGTCTCGGCCTCTATAGTCATGTACTAATTATACATCGATTAACTATGGCCAGTTAGCGATAAAAACCGACAGATATTTAATGTCTTGGCTTGGGCTAGAAAGGGTTGAAGTCTCGCCTTCGGAAACTTTATCCAGAAAATACCAAGCAGGGCCTACAAGCGTTATTAGTGTATAGTCTGGGAATGAAGTTCCCAGTTGGGACTTCTGATATAAGGTGGCTACAAATTGTTTATTATTAATTACTTTATACTAAATCTGAAACTAACTAGTGTCCAAAATAAATCTCTAGATCTACCATGCGTCCCAATACCACCCTGACAACAGGAATCAACTTATTTATTTCGTACAATTTTTCAGCCATAACACGTCCACTGCTGAATATAGGCGTCCTCTTTGGACCTCCACATATACCGGTTGGAAGCAGGGACCGAAACCGGTATTTTACAAAAACCTCGAAATAGCACAATATTTTAAAATTTGGTAGACCTACTCTTTATGTAGTGCTCAATATTTTTTGTAATTTACAATAGCATATTTTTAAATTACTCCATTAAAAATCCGCAGACCACGAACCCTGTAAAGTGTTCGAAACGTCGGAATGAAGTTAAAATTAGTTAATATACGCGAGTTTATCCGTTTTCATAGTTTTATTTCATGAGTAATCCTCGCGGTAACCGAAGAAAATATTACTCCATTAACTTACAATTTATATACCGACGAACGAAAAAATAACCGTTCTTTTTGTATGGAGAAAATAACGGTTCCGGTCCCTGGTTGGAAGCAACCTGCATCCAGCGTTGCCAGGCGATCTTCATAAGGTACTTAAGGTAGTTTGTCCATCTTCTGGGTGGGCTGAGTTGGCTAAGAATATTTACTTCTAAGAAATTATCAAAACATAACAATTATATTATATTAGTGTAAAAAACCCTGGACACAATGGGTTGAAGTAACATAAGTATTATTTTCATAAATGTGAAAGATTGTCTACTAGGGTAGAGACTACCTAGAAACTTGTGGCTCCTAGCAGAAATCTCTCTTAAAGAGGGTTTCGATTGTAAATAATTATATCTTTATTAAAAGATACTCTGACGAATCCGTACAGCAACAGTGACAATAAAAAAGTTGTTTTTCCACGTTTTAATGAGGCGTGATAGGATTTTGGTAACACGTGTAGCATTGTCATTGTCTTCAAGTTTGACCAGGTGGTTCCAAATATTAAACTCTTTTTATTTTTTTCTGATAATCAAAACAAGTAGTATTTACTTTGTGCCTCAGACGGTTTTTTAATTCAACATCATTCAAATACCTATACTGATGAAAATTTTATGAGTGTTTTCTTAGAAAATACCAAGTTGCACAATCTGTGTCCAATGTCTTCATATGGAAAAATAACATCGTTTTCATACAAAAGGAGAGGGAGGAGGCATTGTCGCTTACCATAAGGACGTAATTGACTTCATTGATCTTAACGAATTTTTGTCCATTTTTATTTAAAACGATTCTATTAAATGATTCGGCAATACGATACTATTCAATCCCACAATATTGTCAATCCCTTGTTTTTGAGTTCCATACCTTAATGGCGATAAACAGTATCCTATTTCCGCCTGTCCATTTATCTGTGCGTCATCATTCGTAAATTTTAACAGGAAAAGTATGTTTATTCCTGTAATTCGACATTAAGCACCGCCCAAGGTTTTTTAATAATTACACAGAATTTCCTAACAGATTTATTATATAACATTATCTATATTCTCCATTCACAGTTCATACATTGCTCAGAAACATCTCAGATTGCAGGAGGCAGATGACGCCGATTATTTTGAAAATAGTAAAAAATAAATTAATAAAATATAACTATTTACAATAAAAGCCGCAGTGGAGTGTGGTCTCTATTCCTCGCTTACTGGCTTATTGGCTGGCTGCTTGAGATATTCTGAAAAAAAAAACAATCCGATGACAACAAACAGCGAAATGTTTTAGATTTAGATATATTTATTCTCATAATATAAAATTACACTAAAAATTGTCCTAAATTAATCTACATAATATAATGATTTATGATCGTTAGTATAATTAAATGAAATAACATGATCTACTAAAATAATAAAATAAAAACAACGATACAATTTAAAATGCGTGTCCAATATCATTGATACACTTGAAATTAATCCTGTGTCAACAATATTCAGTACAGGTGTAGTGAGAAATTACTTGCCTTCGGAAACGTTCGTAAACACATGCTGTTTCAGGCAGTGTCACCGAGTCTGACTGAAGTAGCATGACAGCTATTACTGTCAGTCTCAGTGAGATAGACTGAAACAGCATGACGTTGACGAACGTTTCCGAAGGCAAGTCATTTCTCACTACATCTGTACATGTCAAACCATAAATAAAATAAATAAAGTATCTCCTAGTAACATGTAAGAGTTTTGTATGCAAGTTAGTTACCTACAAGGTTGCTCATTACTCATCCTTAGTCAGGCCTGAGTTGACGTTCAAGCGGTGAGTGTCGTGGGGCAAGCATGTTAAACAAATGCAAACGTATGAGTGCACGCCGGTCAAATCCGACGCCGCTGCACGCCCTTACGGACGCACCGCTCGACGAGACCCACTTAGGCCTTAGGTACACTAACTTGTCGTAACTAGTAGACGGATATAGTGCGAGCAGCTCGAGGCTGCGCGTGTAGGGCATGGGCACGTGCCGGGCACGATACTCACTTGTTCTGCAGCACGGCGGACACGGCGCCGACGACGCTGTCGGGCCGCGGGAGCGCGAGCAGCTCGAGGCTGCGCGTGTAGGGCATGGGCACGTCGGCGCCGGTCACGCGCCACGCCGGCGCGTCTAGTTCGAAGAAGGTGGGGGACTCCATTACACGTGCGCAGATCTCCGCGCCGATGCCTGAAATGTTTAATCAATACATAACTGTAATAGTTATTTGTGACCGTCCATAAGAAAAGGTCCCTTATGGCAGTTTCTAGTTACGGAGATATTGGCGATTTTGTAAAACCATTCAAAATTATCATTTTTTCTTTTTATGTAAAATAGTAAAATATACAAACAGGAGTATATGTGTACCTTGGTGTAAGCTGTGTACGTTAATTCTTTCTTTACTAAATTTGAGTTCAAAGTTTAGTAGAAAAGGTCCCTTGTGGGAATAGCATACAAAAATAACATCAAAGCTCAACATATATATATAGGTATATAAAATCATTAAATTTGTTTACAAGTATTTGTTTGCAATTTTTCCTTTTTTATACTATGGCGGTTGTAAACAAGTATACGGCTGCCCTGATGGTACGCACTAATCAGTCACGGCAGCTTTCCTGAAATCCATGGTACTCATATCTGATATTATAAACAAGTTTAAGCTAAAATATATATCTGTACATAGGTATAATCACAAAGAGTGCTTTAGGTACCTCAGTACCTACGGTCGTTTTAAATTTATTTTTTTTATACCACGTCGGTGGCAAACAAGCATACGGCCCGCCTGATGGAAAGCAGTCAACGTAGCCTATGGGCGTACGCGACCCCAGGGGTATCACATGCGCGTTGCCGACCCAATAAGAACTTGTACACTCCTCTTTTGAAGAACCCCATACTGTAGTCCAACGGGAAAATCTCGGCGAAAATTTACGTGTAGGTAGTACCTACTACATCTGACTTCAAAACGTCTCTCGACGGCGTTACTCCTTTGCGTTACACCGCCACTATTACCATCTCTTTCCTACTTACTCGCGACAATTTGCATGTCAAACTCTTCACGCGGTGAAGGGGCGGAACGGGGGGGTTTAATTTTTCGAATTTTTCATATTTGACTATGATTTTTGACCAAAAATCACCTAAAATGTCCTCACGTGATTTATGAATATGTTTTAGTAATAACGGACTGTGAACAATACATATTGTGTTATCTTTCGGGATCACTAGGCAGGTACTTTATGTGAATTAATTAACGTTGACTTTAAGTGAAAATTACTCATTACTGATCAATATTTTTAGAAAAATTATAATAACATTTTTTGTTCAGATTGCAGTTTTGGTACAAGATTAACAAAAAAATTAAGTTAATATGGTGCCTTATTATAATAATCAACATGTTTTGTCTGTGATTGGCCATAAGGGCCCTTTTCCCAAATGTATGGGAGTGAAATTGTGATTTTTACGTAACTTTAATCGTGTATAAACGAAAAAGTGTGACCTGTAGAATAATATTAATACTTTTGTGATACTCTTGTGGACTGATTAAAATTAATTTAGAACGTACTATACCAAATTTGTTATTGTTCTAGGAAAGATTTAAGTGATAGTAATTATCACATTTAATTAAAATAAAGATATTTCGTTTCCTATGTGACTTATATTTCTATCCTAAAATGTAAGGTCAAAATATGTTCTACTATATACAATGGTTCAAATTACAATATATAAAAGGAAAAACCGAAAAATTTTTTTTTTAATTATTCCGTTCATATGAGCTTGTTGCTCTTTTCAAAGGTGGTTTTTTCATGATTTTAACGTCACATTAAAAAAACCATAACTGAGTTCCAAGGAAGAACCCCTTAAGATACGAAATCAATCATAACCCATGTAACTTCCAATGGGAACACACTTAAAACTAGGTTCAAACTTTATTTGACGATTTCTCAAAAGTGCATTTTTAGCATGTGTCAATTTAATGTTTTTTTATTTTTTAAGTATGAGACTTAGACACGTGTTTTTTTTTGTATTAGATAGCTTATTTAATGTAGATTTAGGATCTGTGCTTAACTCAATACCTGCCATAAGGGACCTTTAGCCATAGACGGTCACATATTATTACTAAGCCTGCTTTTTATTGTCTCACATAAGGTGAGAAAAGTAAAGTATATACCTCGGGAATAAAACTCTTTTTGTCTTGGGCGCTTGAATCCCTCACTGCACTCAGGACTCAGTCTTAATTCCGTGACATAAAACAGTGCTTTATCCCCTTGGGTGTATAATCTACCTCCATATCATAATTTTAGAATGACAGTTCACATTTATTTACATAGAAATCCAGTTAGAAAAATATCTCTAAGTAAAACAATTCAAATCAGTTGAAATAATTCATTTGTGTAAGAAAGTCCTATAATAAATATTTTTTCAAAAAACAAAAAGTTGATGTCGTGCTACGACCATGTGGACGACTGGCTTAAAGCTACACTCGGCCACTTTTCCGTAAGGATGGGCATGACACTATATGCTCCAATGATTTCGTCGGTTGACAACCAAAACTCACTAAGTAACAAATACCTACTTGAAATAGAGATCGCATCTCAGTTCTGATTCAATACTGACCATTAGAGGTTGATAAGAGTAGTGACAGTTTTTATAGTGAGTTTTGTCTGTCAGCCGACGATTTCTTCTTTAAAGCGATCTTACAAGATCTATACATGGATTTTTAGTACATACCGCTTTGCGGCCAGCCCTGTTCAACGGTGACTAAGTGGTGCGTCTTGGCGACGGATTGCGCGATCGTGTCGAAGTCCAGCGGCCGCAGGGAACGAAGGTTAATAACCTCGCACTCCACACCTAAAAATCATATTAGATTAGTTCACAGTAGGCTTAATAATTTTGGGATCGTTTAGTTTTAGAATTATAACTAACGTGAGACTCAAACATATTAAAATATCATCGAACCGGGTTACTCACGTATTTAAGTCGATGATTGGTCGACATGTTTCGACCCATTAAGAGGGGCCTCGTCCGGAGCACCCTCGGCCAAAGGCCGACGCGTACTACGGGCCTGCGCCCTGCTACAACGGGTACTGGACGGACGAAGACCCTCTTAATGGGTCGAAACATGTCGAGCAATCATCGACTTAAATACGTGAGTAACCCGGTTCGATAATATTTTAATAGGATCGTTTATGTTAAGAATTTTAGGTTTATTGTATTATATTGGGCATTTTCCGCAACTCGACATCAAACGTGCGGGGTCCCAACAATTTTGTGTGCTTCACCTTTAAATTTTTTCGCAGAAGATGTATTCAGGTTTCCTCACTATGTTTTCCTTCACCGTAAAGTACTTGTGAATATCAAATGATATATTGGTACATTGTTTTGAAAAACGCATTGCTACGACTGCCTACGAGCCGGGAATTTAACCCACGACCGGGGTGTGCGTTTACCGCTCGACCACAAGCATTTATTGGTTCATGTAATATCTTCTATCGTATTAATTATGAATAAATACAATCAGAAACCGAAGCAGTAACTATTCATTATGTCATCATGATGGCTTGAACAAATCATACAGAGATATTTAACTATGAATGTCCTGTTTAACATTTTTTTTTCTTAAACATGCAATGAAATATTGTCTTTACGTTCCTTAAAATAGACTCGGAAGTATCGCTTTTAGGGCGCAGTAACTCACTGGGATGAAAATGGAATTTCATAACACTTTTCAGGCCTAGGCCTACAAAGTAACTTTTTTTTTAATTTCGACAACATTCTCATTATTTGTTTGTACTTCTTTGTATGTTTGAGAAAAGCACTATACATGCCGCGGCGTGAAAACGGATTCCCGGCCTGTCTATACCAACTTGGCCGGAAACCCTCATTTTCCCGGCCTCTGATGTAATGTACTCTTAATATAAATAAAAATAATAAAACTGACCTTTGGTGGCGAGTTCGGCAGCGGCCTGCAGAGCGGTGTCGGTGGCTTTGCCGGCACACACCAGCGTTATATGGCTTCCTTCACGCTCGATCTTAGCCTTGCCTGTAAAATATCATTTTCACTCATTAAAATAAACTAGTGGCTCTTCATCTTTAACGTGGCCGTGATGTGCTGCAAAAAATGCCATCATTTAATTTGATAGGGACTTCCACTTGTATTTCAAGTTACGAGCTTTTGAGTTTTTGCCCCAGGGTGTAATCGAACGTCTTTTAAAAAAGGCTTAATTCTACTCTGTCAACAAGGATTATTTTTTCTATGTTGTCACAAGAGAAATAATCTCTATCGATAAAGTGGAAATAAGCCCTTTTGAAAAGACACTCCTCAATCGTTAAATGTAGACAGGCGTTTATTACGTTACTATAAACGATATTAGAAGTCGTCACATCGATATCGAAAGTGCGTTACCCAATGAGTAAAATGGGACGAATATCTTTTTTTTCCCAATCACTCTTAATGATTATACCCTATATTATTACCATCGCTGTAATTATTTGAGATTCAACTTACCAAATGGCAATACAAAGTCTGGCGACAGCGCTTCATCAGACATGGGGAACTGCAGACCATACAAAATCTCGTCTTCTAGTACTACAACTGGATCGGGGTCGCGGATGGCTGCCTTGAGGAGACCTGAAATAAAGACAATACATGTTTATTTTAATATTCACTATAGACTTATACCAAATCCTTCTGTAATAACAGTAGGTAATAAATAATAATAACAGATTTAAAGCGGTTTTTATTGTGTCAGTATTGTTATCCTAATAAGTGGGTCCAGTTTTACTTCTTAAAGTCATGTACCTAAAACTAATAAATAAAATTGGTTTGCCCACTAACACATGAAGTTCTACATCGTCCATATTTAAAACTCAATACACTGAGCCCTTTTAGAAATGGTATCAGAAAATATCTGTACACCCCTAAATCACTAAATCACTTTTATGTATTTATTATTAAATCCCTTACATTCGTTTTTTAGATTAGATACAGGGTGGGAAGGAGTATACCGACAGACTTTACCAATGCATTTTTGATAACAAAAGAAGTAAAAAAAAATATGTGACATATGTCATTATCGAACAAAAAAAAATTTTTTTGGTTATTCCGTTTTTTGAAATTTTGTTTTTTTTTTTGTACATGACCAGTAATAAATTGTAGGGAAAGAATTTTTTTTCAGGGTTTTTGATATTTTTTTTTGTTGAACATTTTTCTGAAACTTTTTCCTTATTTTCTCTAACTTTAATCAGTGTGTATGTCGAGATGAAAACTACTAGTGTAAGAATTTTAATCGTGCAGGCATTTTTCAGTGACTTGTGATGAAAATAGTTTTTTGAATAACATGTCATTATCTCTTAAACTAAGCCGAATCCAGAAAAGTTCATATGAAATTATAGCCTCAAAATGTGTTCAGGAATACACCTTTCAAGTTTGTCAGTATACTTACCAGCCACCCTGTATATGCAAGTACTAATAATATTGTGGACCATTATGTTGTCTTTGCAAATAAATCATTAATTAATTAATTCATTCATTCATATCTGATGGCGACTGTACGTCCAAAGCATACGCAGCCGCATGCCTCAACGAAGATCTACAGATTCTGCCCGCAGTTTCATCACAACGCAGCCCATGCATTATGGACTCGGCTTATGAATAGAATGAGTCACCTTTAGCGTCCTCAGCCGAGTAGGGCATGACGACCTTCAGTCCGGGGCAGTGGCTGAACCACGCTCCGAAGCACTGCGAGTGCTGCGCCGCCACGCCGGCAGCCGCGCCGTTGGGGCCACGGAACACTATCGGGACTGGGACGTTGCCAGCTGACATGTAGAACGTTTTTGCGGCTGAGTTGATTATCTGTGGCAAATAGGTTAAGCTGTAACTACCTTAGGTAACTATTTGTAAATGGCTAAAGACAGCAGCAAAATTTTTAACTGTGCAATATAGCTACCATTAACAAAATATTAATAAATTCGCACCCTTAGAAAATGTGCCTCTGAGCAAGAATAATTGTGCAATGAAAGCAGCGCATTCAGTAAATGGACTTTGGGAAAAGAAAGTAGACATTTATTTGAAAAATCATTAAAATCTATAATGGAAATCAGCTTTCTTTACATATGACATTATAAGTTATACTTTGTGACTAATTATCATTATTAGGCAAGTGTGTTGCTATTTGCAATAAATTTGTATATCACAAACAAACAAACCAGCTCAAACATGGAGCAAAATCAAAATGGGTGGGTCATGAATTTCAAAATATAAAAAAATGCATTGCATAAGCATCTTGTTGTATTCATTGAAACATGATTTAAAAATTAAGATCAATACTTACATGATCAATAGCCTGCATGGAGAAGTTGAAGGTCATGAACTCGCAAATGGGTTTGAGGCCAGCAAATGCGGCACCCACAGCAAGACCCGCAAAACCAGCCTCTGTGATTGGGGTGTCCAGGACTCTCTTGTCTCCATACTTTTTCCATAGGCCTCTGTAATTAACAATATCAATAAATTTAATACCAATATTTTTATTTCAGCAAAGTCATTAGCAAATTAATTCATGGTTATCTTTTCTATACACATAAAGAAAAAGATAAAAATTATTTCGTCGTTGCGCCTGTAAAATCCGCTATGCGATTGATTTATGACATTGAAATAGTAACCTAGCAACTATACACAAAGAGTATTAATTGAATTAATTAAAATCCACCACATGTTGGTTTTTGCAGGCGCAACGACGATTTGTTGTACAAAAACTGAATAGGACGCACAGATATCACTTTAGACTAAGTAAATTAGTGCATTTAAGATATATAATAATATAATGAGTAACCAGGGTCCCCACACTAAGCCAGACCTATACCGGGAGACAAAATAATTAGGTGTCTAACCGCCTGCCTTTTTTTTGTTCTTATTCTGTCACATTACCCATAACAAAAGGACAAAAGTTGTATAGCCACTGACATGCTTATAGTTGTGGCTACATGTCATTAGTTTTATTATTGCAATAAACATTCACAAAAATCACAGCATAGTAGGTGCATAGTTTGCTGGAAAAAAATATTCAGCACATTCAACTAACATAAATCAAATTAATATAATTTTATTGTTGTCAAATTAATATAATTTTATTGTTGTCAAATTAATATAATTTAGTGATCCAAGAGAAGATAACCATAGCAACCAGCTACAAGAAAAAGGTGATTGACCCTATTAGCAGAAAATATACTATTAAATCTGGACTGGACTAGACATGAGCGCCGATGGCCAAATAGCCGGCGGCGGCGCGCCGGTCAACATTGATCGGCGGCGGCGGCGAATCGGCGGCGTGGCCTTGAAAACAGTTGTTCATAGAGTTCATAGCAAGGACCGAAATTTTCCATAGCAATAATCAAATTGACAGAGGGATTAACTCAAATGCTCTTTAACTATCGATAAATAATTGACACTTAACAATACATCATCATCAGCCTATCGCAGTCCACTGCTGGACATAGGCCTCCCCAACTTCACGCCACAGTCTTCGATCTTCGACTGCTCGCATCCAGCTCCTGCCAGCCATCCTGCACAAATCGTCGCTCCACCTTGCCTGAGGTCCTCGTACACTACGCTTGCCGAAACGCAGTCTCCACTCAAGAACTCGTTAACCCCAACGGTTGTTGGTTCTACAGGTAATATGGCCAGCCCACTTCCACCTCCCACTTCAGCTTGCTAATACGGTAGGCTATGTCGATCACTTTGGTTCTCTGCCGAAGCCGAGCATAGCCCTTTCCGAAGCTCGCTGAGCGACCTTGAACTTGTAGACCAGCCGTACCATCAGTCGCCACGTTTCGGCTCCGTACGTCATGACGGGTAGGGCGCACTGATAGAAGACTTTTGTCTTCAGACACTGTGGGATCGACGATGTGAAGATTCGACGTAGCTTCCCAAATGCTGCCCAACCTAGCTGAATTCTTCTATTCACCTCATTCTCGAAGTTGTTTCTACCCATCTGCAATGTTTGGCCGAGGTATACATACGAGTAACTTTGAACAACTTCAAGAACGGTGCCGTGTACTGCGATCGGTTCCGGTAGTACATGTTCATTGAACATAACCTTGGTTTTGTTCAAGTTCATCCGTAGGCCGATGCGTATAGAAGAGTCAGCCAGGTCATTCAGCATCTGTTGTAGGTCCTGCAGAGTTTCTGCCACGATGACGATATCATCAGCGAATCGCAAGTGAGAGATGTTACTCGCCATTAATGTTGATGCCACGCCCTTTCCAGCTCAGCGTCTTAAACATGGAGGATCCATTGCATTTGAGAACAATTTCGGGGAGATCACATCCCCTTGTCTCACGCCTCTATGCAATGGTATAGGATTTGTTTGCTGATTCTGTACTTGGACGGACATGGTGGCGGCCTCGTATAGACATCTTATCACTTGAATGTATCGCCAATCAACTTGACATCGCTGCAAGGACTCCAGAACAGACCAGATCTCAATCGAGTCAAAGGCCTTCTCATAGTCCACAAATGCTAGACACAGGGGCTGATTATACTCTTCAGCCTTCTGTATAATCTGCCGCACTGTGTGGATGTGGTCTATGGTGCCGTATCCGCTCCGAAATCCAGCCTGTTCCGGAGATTGGAATTCGTCGAATCTCCGCGCAAGACGGTTCGTGATCACTCTTGAGAACAGCTTATAGACATGGCTTAGAAGAGAAACGGGTCGATAGTTCTTCATCAGGGTTTTGTCTCCCTTTTTGAAGAACAGGACAACCACACTTGTACTCCATCCCCCGAAAACTTTGACTTCCTGCCCCTGCGCTGCATTTCACAAAATCTCGTACCTTCCACCCTGAGGATGCGAACCACATCTTGAAAGTTCTGGTTAACGTCTGCTGTGGTTTTCGTCGTCAAGAAGAAACATTAAGAGTATATCTATTGGTTTTAATAACAACTAATACTAATATAAGAAGTAACAACCGAGAACAAGAAAACCAAACATGGCTACTAACTTAAATGGATACATAATTTTGTGACTTCCAGGCGTAGGTATACTTTGCGTATACCTACGTTGCGTTTACGTTTTACTCGCTCGACTATACCATAATATTTGTCGAAACTTTTCGAAACGTGATTTTTACTACGATTTTAACAATTTAAAAACTTTTAATTCTCAGTATTAAAAGAAACGTAATATTTTGATGCCTCATCAAGGTCACGCCGATTCCACGCCGGTGGCGGCGTCGGCGGCGGCGGCGCGAAGTTTTTACCGGCGGCGGCGGCGCGCCGGCGCGGCGCTCATGTCTAGACTGGACTAGTTATTTCAGTTGCCTTTGTGATTAAAATGTGTGCTCTTGTAAAGTAAATATTTAAATTGCATTTATCTGTATCAGTCTATGGTGTAATGGTTATGATTTTGTTCTTGCTTTTTGAACAATAAATTAAAAATATGAATTAAATAGATTTCAGAATTTATGTCCGAGGCACAAAAACTTAAATTGTTATAACATACATTATACCAAGAATCCAAACAATATGAGTATGATATTGTACATTGTACTACAGTAAGTAAGAAACATATACATGAAAGAAAGCTGGTATCACAGTTCTGATTCAATACCGACACACAACATTGCTAAGAGTAGTGACAGTTTTCATAGTGAGTTTTGGTTGTCAACTGATGATATATATTTCGACGCTTATTATACAATTCCAATGGCAAGCGCATAATATTTTGGAATACAGCATTGTTTATGATAAGCATTGATTTGTATACTGACTGGCAAAAACTGTTATTGGAGATTTAATAGGACACCTATTCTTAATATGAGCTAGAAAATATAATATGCCCTGAAAATATATTTCACATTTAGACATAGCTAAGCAGATTAAATAAGTGTTAATTAAAACACTTTTAAATACTTAACCATTTCAATGTTTATATATTTAGAAAAAGCATGTCCTTGAGGATGACATTTGAATAACCAGTGATTTGAAAAATTGCACGGCCTCTAGATAACAACATGAACTTGATCTGTCAACAAACTGGGTTATGTAATAGGCCCTCTTCTCAGTTGACACAATATACTTTTACCTTTTAATAATATAAAATATATAAATTATATACGCATGCTTAGTTAGAGAGTGGTTACTTCTAAATGAACGTTTAAAGAAATACATTAGATATCAATATCTTACCGAGTTACTTTGTATGCTCCGTCGTATTGAGCGACTTCCTCACCCAAAACAAAAACTTTCTCGTCCCGTTCCATCTCCTCGTCAATGGCCTGGTTTAAGGCATCACGTACGGTCATAGGCTTTGCCGCAAGAGCCTTTGAAGTGGAAAAACTACGCCTCGATAGTCGCCCCAGCATCGCGAATAGTACCGGTGAAGATTTCAACGCCATTTTCAATTATAATTCTTTATAATACACTTACTAGCAAAGCGTAATACACTTATAAGCTCAATTTGAGCTTTTCCAGTGGGGCAATAATTAATTTATTTGAAAATAGTGTTAAAATCAAGACCACACAAGTATCGAAGGATGAATGGAGGTCGAAATGTGACGTTATTGTTCTCGTTGTTCTCAATGTTGTCGCCGAGAAATGTCAATGTCATTGGACATTTCAGTTTAAGATTTGATCGAATCATATTTCAAGATTC
>JALPQI010003805.1:0-16937 GCA_025490895.1 Thaumatotibia leucotreta | reverse complement strand
GGCTGTCACAACTAGGATTTTCTTAAAAACTCTTAAATACCTAAAAACTTTTCTTTTCTCTTAACTAACATTGATATCACAACATTTTCTTGTAAAGAACTTAAAATTACCAGTGAACACAAACGACAGCGTGCCATATTGATTAAGACAGTACATACTCGTATAACATTTCACCCAGTATATTTCATTTGGAATTTAATTTTTTGATGATGGGGTGTATAGCGAAGCTAAACATGGCTGAACCAAGTTATTATTTACCTCTGTAATGTTTTTACGCGTTTCTGTTTAATATGATGGTAGTCCCAACTAGGATTTTCTTAAAAACACGTAAATAGCTAAAAACTTTTCTTTTCTCTTAACTAACATTGATATGACAACATTTTCTTGTAAATAATTTAAAATTACCAGTGAACACAAACGACAGCGTGTCATATTTATTAAGACAGTATTTATAACATTTCACCCAGAATATTTCATTTGGAATTTAATATTTTGATGATGGGGTGTATAACGAAACTAAACATGGCTGAACCAAGTGGGTCACCTTGTTAACAACCTACAGAAGAAAACAAAACGTTAGATCTCTATGATAATTTAAATGGAGAACTATAGCACTGCCAAAGAAATTTGTAGATCAAAGGAATTTTACGAATACGAAATGTGAACATAAAGCACGCTACAATGTATTATTCTGCAATTTTCTAAACGTATGTAGAAATAGGGTTTTAATTTATGTGTAGTTAAATTGCTGTACCAAATGTTATTAACACATGAGGTGATACCAGCGCAATACCAACTTTGTTACTAATAATTGCCGGATAATTCCGTTTTTATTAAAATATCCTATATTTACGTGAAAATAAGTAAATAATATTGTTTCTATAAATTAAAGAATTAAAATTACCAATAAATAAGATATCTCAACGTCTGTTTTTAGAAAATAAGTATTTACTATTGTATGAACATTTCATTGTTGTGGCAATATTTTCGTAGATTCTTTGGCCTCGAACCAGGGGCGTAGCTAGGGTAAAAGGCGCCCGGGGCAGGCGCCAAATTTGCGCCCCCCCCCCCCCCTTAACTGATTTTAAAGGGTTCCCAGTTAGTACGGAACCCTTAACATTTTTTTCTTATAGTTTTCCCGTACACGGATCCGTGCTCCCGCATACGATGGGTTAAAAGGCTCACTTTTAGGATTCCGTAATTTTTTCCAAAATTCAACCTACTTGGCAGGAAAAAAAGTTGATTTTCAACCGACTTCAAAAAGGAGGAGGTTCTCAATTCGACTACGAGTATATCTTTTTTATGTTTGTTACCTGAACTGCAATGTTTGTGTATATTTAGGCATACTGTATACTGTACAAGTGTACATTCTAACAAGACATTTAGTGACTTTAGATGGCTAGCAGTGATTTTATCTATAACATACACAACTAACGCGAGGGATTGATAAGGAAACTAATTTAGAAATCAGAAGTTTGTGTATAGGTAATGTACATCATTAAATGTCTTGTTAGAATGTACAGTATGCCGATATATACACAGACATTGCAGTTTTTAGGTATAAGGTACCTAGTAGTATTAAAAAAAAGTTTGAACTTTTCGATTCCTTTTATTTCCTTCTTTTATTTAAACAAGTGATATTAATATTTAAAAAAAAAATCTCCACTTCACCAACGAGGGTTTTCGATATTTTTTCTGCCACCAGGCGGCGCTAGAGTAGGCGTCGGGTCCACACAGTTGTCAGATCTATACTATATTCATAGGACCCTAAAATATCGAAATTCTACTTAATTTGGAAGGTTCCTGATTTTGTAATGGATTAAGACTAATGCACGGTCGTCGAACTGAAGATTGAGCTCTAAAACAGGCGCTCAAAGCCACTGGTATTAAAAATAATTACTATAACTTTGTTCATTTCATGGGAATTGACTTGGAACTATTTATTAATTTATTTTAGAAAAACAATATTCCTAAGGTAAGTTCTCAGAATAAATAAACCTATAAATATGATGAAAATTAAATGCGCGTATCTATTTTGACAGTTCGTTAAACGTTCCGCTCAGTGCTGCCATCTCACCTCCCCATAGTGGCAGAAAAGGTATGAAAAACTGTCGTAAAAATTGGGGACGTGCCCGAAATTATTTTTTTTACTTTTTATTTCCATGATTTTGACTTTGTTGGCATGATTAATATACCTGTACCAAATTGCAGATTTCTAGTATTATCGGCCACTGAGCTATGCTGCGGACAGACGACAGACGGATATGGCGAAACTATAAGGGTTCCGTTTTTGCCATTTTTGCTACGGAACCCTAAAACGTTATTTTCTGAAAACCGTATAAGTGACATAAGTCAGAAACTGTCAATCCTAAGAAGCTGAAACGTGGTCAAAATAATAGACGCCGTTAGGGGTGCTTACCATAAAACAATCCATCCCCTACAATCAAAGGTCGCAAATGTATGAAAGTCTGAATATAGGCTTTGTTCGAAGCTAATAAGTACTACATGTACAATATGTACATGTAGGACCAGGGTCGCGTTTTATAAAGTTACAATTTACAATTTCGCTGTTTGCAACGCACGCACAAATTGGCTAGAAAGAGAGGTAAACAGCGAAATTGTAACTTTATAAAACGCGACCCAGGATATATTATAAACTTGTTTCCATACTTTTGGTATTAAAAATTCTGCAAATAATCATTCGGCATTACGCGGTTAAAAGAAAAATTGTAATCTAAAGAAAACGACTAAAAACAATACAGTAGGTACGGACTTTCTGAAATAAAGTTTTAAAATTGACCTTTCTAGCATTTTGTGAATAAAGGCATAAGTAAACATTTTTGATTTCTTTATGTGTAAATTAAGCATAAGAAAAGAAACATTTTTGTCAGGTTTGGAGCCCCCCCCCTGATATTGCGCCCGTGGAAAATGTACCAATCTAGCATTTTTTTTAATTACGCATAAAGATTTTCTTTATGTGTTGATTATGCACAAGGAAATCAAAAATGTTGGCCGATTTGGCGCCCATCCTGATTTGATTTCTTTATGTGAAAATTATGCATAAGGAAATACCTAAACATTTTTGGCTGGTTTGGAGCCCCCCCTGATATTGCGCCCGTGGAAAATGTACCAATCTAGCATTTTTTAAAATTACGCATGAAGATTTTCTTTATGTGTTGATTATGCACAAGGAAATCAAAAATGTTGGCCGATTTGGCGCCAGGGCAAAATGTACCTTTCTAAAATGTATGCATACCTACAGATTTCATAATATGTAAATAATGCACAATAAAAACAAAATATTTTGCTAATTTGGCGCCCCTCTTAATTTGACGGCCGAGGAAAATGTACCAGTCTAGCATTTTATCAATTTTCATTTTTCTTATGTATAAATTATGCAAAAGTATATCAAAAATTTTGGGCAATTTGGCGCCCCCTCTGATCCGGCGCCCGGGGCACGTGCCCCCCCTGCCCCCCCCTAGATACGCCACTGCCTCGAACTCCAATTAGTGGTTTACACGTTCCCGGGACATGAACAATGAACATCCGAATTATTAACACAATCAGTAAAGTAAGGACTTCATGTCAATTTTAACATAAAAATATAAGCATTGCAATCTGAGTAGTTCAGTCAAATAATTAAATTTTATGTAAATATTTAATATCCTGGATATAATACACCAACCATCAATATTCTGAGTAATTTATTACAAGTTCAAAATTAAAGCTTTAGGTATTTATAAAACTTAGCAACTTATTTATTTAGTAAGCTTTTACACTTCATAGTGAATTAAATTTTCCTTTCACATATAAATATAAAACATTGTGCCTTGGACGTGTGTACATACCTACTACAAAAGTACCTATAAGAGCGGCCAAAAGACTAATTACAGAATTCTTACAGTCTAACAAAGCCGATACATGTTTGACAGTCTTTATGAACCATGACACTTTAATTTTTGCTCACGGAGCTATATATTAATTACCTATTGTATACTGCCAGACATATCACTGGTCTTCTTCTAAAGTCTCTCCAACTAGTGAAGTCACATACGATTCACTGTCACTAGTAGAATGCCTCATGCTCGTTAAACATTAATGATACCTATCTATAGTCACTTCTTGTAAAAGCTCAAGACTGCGTTTCTGATGCAGAAGTTGACGATGTAGGTACTCTGTGTCCTGTTGGTCCTTTCTCAAATAGTGAAGGCTTCATCCACCACCAAAGAGGTCTACTCTGAAGGCTAGTACTGGTACCAGCAACAATAGCAGACATGTTTTAGCCAAAGTCTAGTGATGTAATCAGGTCTCATATCAGCTCAAGACCGCATTTCTGATGTGGAAGTTGACGATATACTCTGCGTTGGTGCGCTGCACGGAGATGGCGAAGGGGTCGGTGGGGTGGAAGGTGAAGGCCACGAGGCGCCGCGCGGACGCCGGCACCGACTGCCCGAGCACGCCGGCGTAGATCTTGAACTTGAGGAGGCCTGAGTCGCGGGCGTAGAATCTGGAATATAAAAGACTTTTCTCAAACTTGCTACGGAATGTTGATGTTACTTACTTTAAATTAATCCCAGAAATACTATGTATCCAGTGTCCACAAAGAGATTGCATATATTTAAATCACCCCTAGACCTGCAAACAAAGTTTCTTTTGTTTTGAAAGGTCTAATTGTGACACAAGGTCTTGATCTTTCAGCCACACAAAAAAAAGATAGAACTAATGTTAAAGGTTTTATGTTAAATATTTTGGAATCTCTGGCCAAGCTTTGGGTGGGACAATATCCCCAACTAATGGAAGGAGGCAAAAAAAATTTAACTTTTTTTATGTAATATTTTTGTTCTGTTGTTAATATTAACATGATTATTAAACTGATATTGTTCTTACCTTATGGGGTATTCTCCATAAGCTTTAGGTCTTTCCATAACTGATACCCATTTGTCATCATAACTGAATAATCCTAAATCTAGATAAGGAGATCCACTATAAGACTGTGCACTTATTGGCAGTTGAGCTAGAATTCTTTTTGTAGCTTCTGTCCGGCCACCATAGATGGCTCTCACAATAGTCTGCTTAAACCTCTGCTGTGTCAGTCTGGCATACAAGTTGTTGGATGGAGAGCAAGTAAATTGTGAATCTGCACATAATCTTGCATTTCTAAAGCAGTCACAATAATTTTCAAATAATTGCAATAGACCCTCTGAAGTGTTTTCATATACTTCCAATATTTTACTTTGGCTAATGTTGTAAATTACAAAAAATGATGATTGACTATTGGGTTCTGCGACCCTCAGCGTCACCACTTCCTCACTGGCATATTTTATAAACAGATGATCTTCATCTAACAACTGCATCTTCCACATCCTTAAACTTTTAAACATGTCAAAGTATTTATAAAACTTCCTTAACTCCAGAGGGTCTTTAGTCTCATCACTGATGGACTTGGCTCTTTTAAAGAGGAACACCAGAAGCCTGTGTTTTAGGCTGTTTATTGTCTCTTCATGGAATGGCCTCTCATTCATGGGTGGTGCAAATACAGAGTTAACAAGGAAAGGATCATCATCATAACAAAACCTGCCAATTTTCCTAATTTCTATTAGCATTCCATCTACTATTTGAAAAAGATGTATAGTTTGGTGTTGCACTGATAGCACTGCCAACACTTCTTTATAAAGATAAATGCCTTGATTGTGAGAAAGGTAGATTTTATCTATTCTAAAGTGCTTGGTGTCACACAACTTGCCATGGTGTAAATCTACTAAATGAAGAGAGTAATCCTCCAAAGCTGACCTGTAAAAATAAAATTGGTCATTGAAATCAACTTTCAATCTGATTAACCCTCTGCCACTGTCGGTCACATGACATGTGTCTTATTATCAACATCATAAAGTTGAAAATACATCTTAGGTACATCACCTCAGTTGCAGAGGGTTCAGTAATAAAAAAGCATGAACATAAATTATATAAATCTTTAATTATCAATTACATAAGTGCCTACGACATGAATGAATTTTTAACAAGAATTCATAGGTTTCAAGTTTTACATTATAGTTTTTAATTTTGATTATTAATTATTGATTCATAAGGAGTTACATCTCAATTTACCTTATAGTTGGTGTTACTGCTTCATTGTTACTATGTATATGATAAAAATGTGGCCTTAAATCATCAGGTATGTGAGCAGCAGAACCAATAATCACATAGCGGCCGTCTTCAGTGAACAGGCTACACTCTCTGTTCAATTGCTGTTCCATCAATGGGTGCTGGCCAGGCTGCCTTTCTGGACCAAACACTTCCCTTTGCATGCACACATTCACTGTGAATTTAGGCTGCAACAATAAAACTTAATTTAATAAACACTTGCTAACAAAAATCTCGACCTGAGAGGCATATGGTTGGTTCTGCGAGTATGATATATATCTAAATTCGACCTAGTCTCAAAAGCATAAAGTAACACTTACAGGTCAGAGAAATTGCTAGATTCGACCTAATGACTTTCATGATGAGAAATATTATTTAGCTTGGTGCAAATCTTACCTTAAAAAACCTATAAAATATATGTGTTCTAATCCTGTAATGAACATCGGCATCAGCATTTAGCAAGTCCATAGGATAACCAGCAACTAAGTCTCCTGCAGCAGAAGCTCCCCGATACTCATATATCTGAAATATTACAGTAATATATATTATGAGGTTTCCAAGAGGAGCAGGACATAAATTGACATGTCTATTTATTGTTAAGCTTACTTCTAGTGATGTCTGATCTGCAGAAAATGCGATGAAATGTTTTCCGTCTGGACTAAATTTTCTTAGAAAGCAGGGAGGCTTTTCAACATTCACTATGGTCAAATTTGGAAAAACATTTTGATAAAATTCGCGGACTACATGAAAATGAGCACCGGGTCGTCTAGAGCCGTAGATTTCTCTATCCATCAATCGAACGACAATGTTTTGGGGTTTAATTTTTCTTGGTACTATTTTTTCTGTACAAATAAAGTCTTCTTCATTGAGAGTGCCCGGTGGAATGTCTTCGTAGTATACATGGTTTGTGCTAGTAGAAGCCATTATTATTCTTAAGAGAGAATTATCATTTATATCTGAAAGCTGCTGCCCCGCGTCTCATAATAAGTATAAATAAACACTGTTGGTTTTACACTTCACAAACCGTATCGTATCATTTTTGTATTGTATCATTTGTATCCCACGTAGATGTCAAAAAGACAGCTATGCTATCTCGGGGTACGTTCGGATAATATAGTACGTTAGATAACATGTAAGATAAGGGTAAAAAGGTAGTTATAATAATTGCGAAAAATCAGTCAGAAATGTCCTTCATTGACGGTTATTAACTTAATTTGGTAAAATGTTTACAGCAGTTATTAAGGTTTTTGTAGTTTTAACTAATATTACATTTAATTTGAACTTTCCTTATGTTTTTCGAACGCAAATAGACCTATTTGAGTCATTGAATAAAACGTCAACTTGTTCAACAAACTTATTGTCGAAAAACCGGTTTTTGCTTTAGGGCCGTTGGACATCCTTCACGAAACTGAAATAAAAAAAATACGAAGTGTCAAAGTTTGAATTTACCATCGTTTTGAGGAGAGTTCAAATAAAAAAGGCCAACGCACTCAGAAATGAGCTGTGATTTTCGCCAAGTGTTTCTTTAGCATAGTTACAAGCATGATGAGGATATGATAATTACTCTTTAACTGCAATAATCTACAAAATTGTAGTCACAATGGAAGAGCCTACCTTACGTTATGAAAAAATTGACTTCCTCGGAGAAGGTCAAGTAAGTGTTACTGAAAATTAATATTTACAATTCCCATCCTGTTATTGTATTTAATATCTAAAATATTATATCTATTAGTGCTCATAACGATATGCTTGAATAAAACCAAAACACATTAATAACCTCAACTTTTTGTTATCATTACTGAATTTCAGTTTGCAACGGTTTACAAAGCAAGAGATGTGAAAACGGATAAAATAGTGGCTGTAAAGAAGATTAAAATAGGCTCTCGATTGGAGGCTCAGGATGGTATTAACAGGACTGCTCTCAGGGAAATAAAACTGCTGCAGGAGTTACAGCATGTGAATTTGATTGGACTATTAGGTACAATAACTTTATCTTTTTTTTTTGATATCCTACTTTATCATGTACTGATTTCTGGGCAAAAAATATATAACATGATGTATATACCAAATAATTTGTTTTATAGATATAATTGCGAGGATATTGACTTCACATATTGTCAGCTATTATAATGCTAATACATATTATATTTCTGTCAGCTGGATTTTCAATAGATTTACTTTAATTTGATTTTTGGATAATCATTACATGTTTATTTTACAGATGTATTCGGACAAAAATCAAATGTATCTTTAGTGTTTGACTTTATGGACACAGATTTAGAGATAATAGTTAAGGACAGCAGCATTGTGCTCACTCCTGCTAATGTGAAGGCTTACATGATTATGACATTGAGTGGTAAGCTATAAATAGATTACTAATTAACTTGTGTTGATCTGATAAAATGTATTCCTTTTATTATGGCTTGTCCTTCACTTTGTTGGCCATATTATGATGCTTAACCCTTTAAGTTTGCATCAAGTACTATTTTAACCCATAATTTAAAAATTTACAATACTTAACACAGCCAAGAAGGCTTGAATATGGAATGATTCCTTTAATGTGTTGAGTAAAGGGAGGGTC
This sequence comes from Thaumatotibia leucotreta, assembly GCA_025490895.1. Classification (NCBI taxonomy): domain Eukaryota; kingdom Metazoa; phylum Arthropoda; class Insecta; order Lepidoptera; family Tortricidae; genus Thaumatotibia; species Thaumatotibia leucotreta. Next base: position 8,215 of record JALPQI010003805.1, on the reverse strand, counting down.
TACTTTCAAAAAATTATTAAAATTATTCATATTAAAATGGTATAGTAAACAAAATAACACTTGTAAGAATTTTATGCATTGTTATTTAAGAATCAAATGAAAGTAAGACTTGTAAAAATAAGGAACATTTGGGAATTCAGTCGACCTATAAAAGCAATCTTTATATCAACTCAAAAGACAGAAAAATTGATTAATAAGGTTTAATATTTTTCTTAGAAGTATTAGTGTTACTGAAAATATATTTTTCATTAGGTTTGGAGTATTTGCATCAGAATTGGATACTGCACAGAGATTTAAAGCCAAACAATCTTTTGATTAATCGGGATGGAATACTGAAAATTGGTGATTTTGGTCTAGCCAAGGCTTTTGGATCCCCTACCAGAATAAACACACATCAAGTGGTGACCAGATGGTACAGGTAAGAAAGATAAGGACTAGTATGACTTTTCATAATGTACCCTTTGAAATGTTACAGTATGATCAATGATTACGTTATCAGTACTGTTATGATCAATGATCAATCATCATCATCATATCAGTCAAAAGATGTCCACTGCTGAACATAGGCCTCCCCCAAAGATTGCCACAATGACCAGTCTCGCGCCACCTGCATCCATCAATAGTGATCATTAAATTAAAAGATAACATAATATTATATGTACATTGTGCAACAGACATGAGAAATTATGTTAAACATTTACCACCCTAGTCATAGTACAGTAATTAGAACTTAACAAGCCTAGTATATGATTTTATGTATTTATGTCTATACTTTAACCTTTATAAGAACAGTGTACCAGCCATGCCAAGCAACAAATTATATGTATATTGTATTGTCAAATGAAGCTGCATTTTATGTCGATCAAGTAATTGCATGTGGTCCTTTATACCAAGTCATTGGTGGCGAAAGGGATAAAAGGCTTATGTATGTATCGGTCTTTGGCCATAAATATAAGAAATATGGTGAAAAATACAGATTTGCCATAGAAATTATAATTTAGAATAAAAAGTATGGCCCTAGCCTAGTACATAGACAGACAGACTGACATACTTGACAAAAGGGACGTAAGGCTCTGTTGTTGCTTACTATTTTGATTACGGAATCTTACAACATACGCTATAAGCATTAACTAAATACTTAATTTGTTTAATTGTGCATTTGTTTTCTAGGTCGCCTGAACTCTTATTTGGGGCCCGGCAGTATGGCACAGGCGTGGACATGTGGGCCATTGGCTGTATCTTAGCAGAGCTGCTGCTCAGGGTACCGTTCCTGCCTGGCGAATCAGACCTGGATCAGCTGACGCGCATATTCCAGGTGTTTGGAACACCTAATGATGAGAATTGGCCAGTGAGTATTATGCTAAATTAAAAGGATTTCATTACAAGCTATATTTTCAGCATTTTCTGGTTGTTATAAATCACAGAATTATTATTAGATATCAGAATTGCTGCCAGCATCCTCAGTACAACGCCACAACAGCTTATTTTAGAATTAACCCATTCAATGCCGAAGACGCGAATTCGCGTCCTATGTATGCGTAAACGTGATGCCGAGGACGCAAATTCGCGTCCTCGAGTTATTTCTTTTTTTTTGCTAGAAATCAACTGTACTTAAAAGCTGATACCAAAATGTTATTTTATTTATGGAGGATAATATTATACCGTCGCTGGTTTCTGGATTCAATGCATTTGTAATTTTCATAATTCTTATCTCGGATGCCGAAGACGCGAATTCGCGTCCTGTGTATGCGTAAACAAGATGCCGAGGACGCGAATTAGCGTCCTTCAAGTGTGAAATAACCTAATGCCGCAGACGCGAATTCGCGTCCTTGAAGTGTGATAATATAACCTAATGCCGCGGACGCGAATTCGCGTCCATTGAAATGTTAACGTGATGCCGTGGACGCGAATTCGCGTCGTCGCGTAGAAGGCGGCGGCGCTGCGTGATAATTAAAAATATGGGGCGTCAGCAATGAATGGGTTAAAGCTGATACCAAAATGTTATTTTATTTATGGAGGATAATATTATACCGTCGCTGGTTTCTGGATTCAATGCATTTGTAATTTTCATAATTCTTATCTCGGATGCCGAAGACGTGAATTCGCGTCCTGTGTATGCGTAAACAAGATGCCGAGGACGCGAATTAGCGTCCTTCAAGTGTGAAATAACCTAATGCTGCAGACGCGAATTCGCGTCCTTGAAGTGTGATAATATAACCTAATGCCGCGGACGCGAATTCGCGTCCATTGAAATGTTAACGTGATGCCGTGGACGCGAATTCGCGTCGTCGCGTAGAAGGCGGCGGCGCTGCGTGATAATTAAAAATATGGGGCGTCAGCAATGAATGGGTTAAGCCGGGATTACACCTATGTGATCTTACGTAAGTTGTAGGTACGGACGGAGCTACTAAGGAATGAGATAGTGATATTCCCTTCGGGTTTCTTAGGCACTTAGGCCTGGAGTAAGCAATGAGCTGGAACCATTCACTATGGTGAAGTCCTTTAGTCTACATCTATTTCTGGCTATCAGTTATAGAAGATGTCTCCCGTGTAAATAAAAGAGAGCAATATTTATAGTTCACCCTGAGTGAGTAACGTGTGTTTTTACAGACCTCCCTATCCTAGTTGACTTAATATATGCTTAAATGTTCTTTTTTTCTTCTACGTCGCAACCTCATAAGCTCATAAACGAGGATCGTGGCCACCATGATCACGATCACAATATACGAATAGAGATTGGTTGTTATTGAGGAGTGTCTTTTCAAAAGGGCTTATTTTCACTCAGGTTTATTTTTTTATTTTCCTAAGTACTGAGTTTTCAATCCCCAGTTACTAGTATCTGTGAAATAAATGTTACCTCTATCCTTTTCTGGCCGATGACCTGAGATAAGGATGGCAATAATTTTAACTAACGGATACTTTTAACTGAGTATTGAAAAATCAGCCCTAAGACAAATAATAATCTCTATTGACAAAGTGGAAATAAGCCTTTTTGAAAAGACACTATTGTTTTTTATGTTCTTTTACAACAACGTAAACATCCTCAGGGCATGAAGGGTCTGCCGGACTACGTCCAATTCAAGCAGTTCCCGGCGCAGCCGCTGCGGCACATCTTCAGCGCGGCCGCCGATGACCTCATCCAGCTGATGGAGAGCCTGCTCGTGCTGTTCCCGCCTAAACGCTGCGACTGCACGCAGGCGCTGCAGATGCCCTACTTTAGGTAGTTCCCACTAATATTCCTGTATTTGGCGATTCACTTATATACCTTTGATTTACGTACATTCACCTTTGCAGAGTTGGGCAAAAAGTAATATGATTACTCCTTCCGATTACTTTTGTATGTGCACTTTGTAATATTTATTACAAGTAATATTTATTACAAAGTACACATACATAAGTAGTACACATACATAGTAATTTATAAAAGTAATCATATTACTTTTTACCCAACTCTGCACCTTTGATATTACTGCAAGTAATTACATGCAGTTATTATTTGAAAAGGAAAAAAGAAATAAGTCTTTTAAGTTTCTTATTGTTTGCCATACTATTAGGAAAAAATGGTTTTTATTTATTTCTCATCTTCGATTTAATAAAGTCTATCGAATATGAGGTCTATGATTTAGACATTTTGACACAGTCAAACTAGTGGAAAAAAAGCCAAGTTTTACGACCAGTAAATCGATTGGGAAGGAAATTTCTAGTAGTCAACTGGTAGGACTAGGCAGTAAGACTACAGGGAGTAGAGAACACACAACACATCATCAGTCTCTCCCAGTCCACTGGTGGGCGTAGGCCTCTCCTATTAACTATGCGTATGGACGCATTGGGAGTAAATGCCCAGAATCGCCTCAGTGGGCAAGCTGATTGATAAACTTGTTACCGCCGTCACCACTCTGCAGTTTTGTCAAAAAAAAAATCTCAAAGATTCGCTTCTTTATTTTTTTCAAGTCCTTTTAACAGTTAAGGCTGTGAATCGACTTGTTTATGTATTTTGATTACGAGTTGGAAAGAAAATCTTTGCATAGAGGAAAATTTTAAAATGATACATCCAGTTGCTATCCATTCAGAAACTTACCCTAATTGCCCAAAAATAATTCCTAGACACTTCTCCTTCCTAGACACGTTTCGTTTTTAACATAAATATTATACATAATGATTTGATATTTCCAGCAACAAGCCAGCTCCGACAATAGGCAATAAGCTACCGATGCCCTCGACCTTCACCAAGATCGAAACAGAAAAGCCGACGCTCAAGAGGAAACTGCTAGACAGTATTGATGGAGGTTCCCTGCCTAAAAAACTTCTGTTCTGACCAACGCCATAAATTAGTACAATGACAGGGAGTGCAATCTATAACATTTAAAAGTGCAACTACAAAGGTACACCTGTTTTTTTATATAGAAATCTAAATTCAAAGTGCGCGTTCTTTAACAAATGATCGCCTATTAGTACGCAAGTGCAATAGCAAGCACAGGCAAAAGTAAAAAGTGCAATTTGAATTTAGAAATGTATTAAGTTATGTTTTTCATACTTGACACAATATCTGATAAGAATATAAGGACCACTTGCGATGTAATACCCTCAATGAAATACGTTTGATGCTAGTGATAAGTGATTTTAAGTTAAAGCGGGACTTTGTACAATCAGACCTATAGCTTTAATATAAAGCATTGTTTCTTTCATATTGAAAATATTCACTTGTTATTTTTAAGGCAACCTCAATACAGTATGTCTAGATGCGATTATAAAAACTGCATTTAAGTAAACAAAAGTAAATATATTTTGACAAAGTTTGCTTATTTTTTCTTCACCAGAATTTACAGAACATTACAAGATTGACAGTGTTCTTAAGCTTGACTAGACAATGTAGCATAAGCATAGTTTTACAGATTAAATAAAAAATACATTATAAAAATGAGCAGGATAGGAACGCTCGATGACAAAATGACAAGTTACAACTACGTTTGGCAAATCTTACAACTCAATAGAACCGAGCAAATGGCATTTTCTGCATTATACGGGGGCACTCGTTCAAACATTTACTTGGGGCATAAAGGTTTCTCTTAATTGACGTCGGCGTTGCTTATCTGTGGAAAATAAAATAAACAAACTTGTGAATGAGCTGAACAACTGAAGACACCCCATGTAAGTGATGACTGATGGCCTCCTTATTGTCGGTTGACAACCAAGACTCAATAAGTAACAAATACCTACTTGAAATAGAGATCGTATCTCTGATTCAATACTGACATAAGAGGTTGCTAAGAGTACCTAGTGACAGTTTTTATAGTGAGTTTTGGTTGTCAGCCGATGATATCTCTTCGGTGAAAGGAGCTCGCACATAACTAATTAGGGACATTTATGAGAATGTTGCTTACAACATCTTTAGCTATGTATGGCACCTGTTTCGATCAGATATGTAAAGCTAGAGGATCAGGTTTACCTATTTTAATATTGCAGTTAGGCAGAAGTCACATTGTTGCGAATTCGCATTGTGCCACTTGTATTTAGCAATGTCTCGCCCACACACTGTTGACGTATGCGGAAACGATTTCATAGTGACATCTACCTTAGTACAGCTACCAGCAGCATACAGCATACATTTGCAATCGGAAAAGGAGTACCTAATCGGATAACTTTTTGCCGAACTCTAGCTACCAGTTTACGAAAATTTGAGAAAATTTATTTTTCGTAAATAGGATGTAAATTATAGTGCTACTGAACGAAATTGGGACGGGAAGACAATGGGTGTGTCGTACTCACGATAAAGTGGCACGGTGACGTCACGCGTCGCGCGTCGCTAGCACAGCTAAGCGACACTACACGACCAGTCCTAAGGAAATATAATAGGGCCATAGAATCGTTATTCAATGAAGTTTTAACATGGCAGACTTGTATGTGGGGTTGTGGGTACAGCACTTTGCAGTCAGTTTGAAAACGAATGACTACATTCATCATCAGCCTATGATAGTCCACTGCTGGACGTAGGCCTTTAGACATTAACTATGCGTATAGACGCATTAGGAGGTAAGTGCCCATAATCGCCACGCTGGGCAAGCGGATTGGCGATCGCAGTAATGTGTCCACTATGATGACGCTGCTGCCCATCATCAATCTTTTATCAAATAATGGTCAGTGACACTTCAATCCATTAGTCGACTCTTACGACACCCGCAGGAGGAGTTGAGGTGGTGACGAATGTATTCTTACTGCCGTCACCACACGGTGACGTACATACTATTCTCCGAGCGTTTCAACCGCTGTGACTTCGGGGCAACCTTATCACACGAATCCCGTGAGATATGCATGCATTTTTCGATATCTTGGTAGACGTAGTTGACAACTATCAAGATATCCAAAATTTATATGAGATACCCACGGAAATCAAGTAATAATGTTGCCACCGAAGTTACGGCGGTTGAAACACTCGAAAAAATGCCCGAATAAGAGTTGTCGGGTGAATGGGTGAATCAACTTTTTTCTGTTTGTTATTGCCATGGCAAAGGTTATCTGAGTCACCCTGGCTTTATGCAAAATTATACTAATAGTAGAGGTCCAAATGGAAAAAATTGTGCGCTGTGAGTTACAGTTTTGTAATTTTTACCAGAGCTAGAGGGAGTAAAAATAAATATTTTTAGATGTGGAGGGAAAACCAATTCCCCCTCTGAACGAGGGGGGAGGGGGGTGAATGTGCAAACGGAAGGGTTATGTTTAAAAAATTTTCGTCTAATATTTAGGCCTACTATTCATTGTTTGGTATCATTTTCATATAAAACAGATACGGGGAATTCAGTTTTGATAATAAACATGAGGATTTTCATACATAAAAAAAAAAATTATTGGTACAAAGGTAAAATAATCACCGTTTTTATTTTGATTGTTGCGTTATATAAGTATTACAAAATAAATATATGAAAATAAAAAAAATACTACAAGATAGCATATTTATTCTAGTTTCTAAAAATATATACTTTTTGGAACTTTCCATGCAAAAATAAGTTGTAAAAAAATTGCACCTGTCGCGTACCTCGAATAAAAAAGGGACGTTGCTTTGACTTATTGTTGACAGTACGTTTCTACTGCGGGAATTTGCGATTTTGCGTAAACAAAATACTCCATAATGTCTGTTAGGGCAAATTGCATCAACGTGGGTTAACTAAGCACCCCGGGTTAAACGTTTATTTCACACGGAATTTGATAATTGATAAATTTCTTATGAAGTAAGTGGCTGACCCGGCACTATACAGAGGATATCCGAGACATCAGCCTATGTGATATTAGAATGGCTCTTGAACAGCTCAAAAATAACAGGGCGTCTGGGGAAGACGGATTTATAGCTGAGCATCTGAAGCCAGGTGGTAAACCAATCCTTATGGCCCTTCAGAAGTTGTTCAACTCCGGAAGGGAGAACGCCTTAGGCATGAAACAGAAAAGTGGTGGTACTGTTCTTGAAAAAATGTGACAACGCTTTATTGAAGAACTACCGATCCATCTCACTTCCGAGCCATATTTATAAGATGTTTGCAAGAGTCATTACGAATCGTCTTGCATGCAGGCTTGATGACTTCCAGCCTCCCGAACAAGCCGGTTTCCGAATTGGCGTTTCGTAAATGTTATACAGAAGACCGAGGAATAGGTATAACCTGCCCCTCTGTTTAGCGTTTGTGGACTACGATAAGGGGGGTTTCCATGACGTCCTAATGCGGTTTAATTTAGGTCGAGAGAAAGGGACAAGGCTATACGAGTCGTGTATCACTGCCCCTTTTCCAGAATCTAAACTGAATCGCATTAGTACGTCATGGTAACCCCCAAGGCCTTCGATTTGATTGAAACTCTGGGCGTACTGCAGTCTCTTTAACGATACCAAGTAGACTACCGCTATTTCGAAATGTTGAGGTGTTTGTACGAAAGCGCCACTATGTCAATCCAAAGCTTGAAGCATATTATACTGCAGCGGGGAGTCAGGCAAGGAGGTGTCATCTCCCCTAATCTGTTTACCGCTGCACTGGAAGATGTCTTTAAGACTGGACTGGAAAAGGTGAGTATCAACATAAACAGCGGGGTACCTCACTCACCTTCGATTCGCTGATGATACGGTGGTCTTGGTTGAAACCTTGGAAGATTTCAGTACGATGCTCGCTGACCTCAGTAGCGTCTTCGAGCGAGTTCGTCTTAGGATGAACATGGATAAGACGAAAACTCCCGTTACAAT
>JALPQI010003804.1:0-17415 GCA_025490895.1 Thaumatotibia leucotreta | reverse complement strand
AAGTATAACATTTGACAAATAATAAGATTGACTGTGCAATTAATTTTATTTCCTCCGAACGATCAATGTAACGCGTGGACTGCTTAGTTGTTAAACGTTGCGAGTGGCTGCGATCTGTTATTGTCAAGTGTAAATTAACGATTAATTTTGAAGTACATTCTCAATCAACTTTTCTTAGAAAGTTAATTACTTTTAAAATTAGCATAATGTTTAAGGTTTAGCTAAAAAATCTGCATCGCATTCCTCGGTTTCAGTAAAAGCCAATATCGTGTTAATACACTGTAACATCGCTTGGTACCCACATAACAAGCCTTAATTGAGCTCAGCGTGGGACTAGGTCGATTTGTGTAAGATGTCCTAAGATATTTATTTATTTAACTTGCAAGCAACGTTTTTGTAGTTTCAAACCCCTAAAAATCAATATTCTAATCTAGTTTCACATGTTTCTTTGACATTTCAAGTTGCATACTTGGCGTTTGCACCAGTGATGGAAATTTGGCTCGGTCAGACTACAAACTAAGAAATTCAAAACGGCGGCCAATGTTTTTACTAATTCTCGATATGCGCGTAAAGTATACCTTTGGTATATGTATCTTCAAGCGCCGAGTATGTAGATTTTCTTAGATATGTTAAGTTTTCCCTGTTTTGAAGCCCCAAACGTCTAGATTTTCTCTCATAATTATCTCAACTTGCAAGTACTTTACCACCGTTTTTTTCGTTTCAAACCCCTGAAAATCTAGTCTAGTTTTAACATTTTTCTTTGACACTTCAAGTTGCATACTTGGCGTTTGCATCAGTGATGGAAATTTGGCTCGGTCAGACTACAGACTAAGAAATTAAAAACGACGGCCACTTTTTTTACTAAATCTCGATATGCGCGTAAAGTATACCTTTGCTATATATATCTTCCAGCGCCGAATATGTAGATTTTCTTAGATATGGCAAGTTTTCTCTGTTTTGAAGCCCCGAACATCTAGATTTTCTCTCATATCTCAACTTGCAAGTACCTTACCATCGTTTTTTTTAGTTTCAAGCCCCTGAAAATGTATACTCTGGTGTAGTTCCACATTTAAAGTTACATACTTGGCATTTGCACCAGTGATGGAAATTTGGCTCGGTCAGACTACAGACTAAGAAATTCAAAACGGCGGCCTCTTTTTTACTAATTCTCGATATGCGCGTAAAGTATACCTTTGCTATATATATCTAGATTAATATGTAGATTTTCTTAGATATGTCAAGTTTTCTCTGTTTTGAAGCCGAACATCTAGATTTTCTCTCATATCTCAACTTGCAAGTACCTTACCATCGTTTTTTTAGTTTCAAACCCCTGAAAATATATACTCTGGTGTAGTTCCACATTTAAAGTTACATACTTGACGTTTGCACCAGTGAAGGAAATTTGGCTCACTCAGACTACAAACTAAGAAATTCAAAACGGCGGCCACTTTTTTTATTAATTTTCGATATGCGCGTAAAATATACCATTTGTTCTGTATCTTCAACCGAATATCCAGATGTTCTTTGATATGACTTGTCAAGTTTTCTCTGTTTTGAAGCTCCGAACATCTAGATTTTCTCTCATATCTCAACTTGCAAGTACCTTACCGTCGTTTTTGTAGTTTCAAACCCCTGAAATCCTATATTCTGGTCTAGTTCCACATTTTTCTTGGACATTTCAAGTTACATACTTGACTTTTGCACCAGTGGTGGAAATTTGGCTCGGTCTGACTAAAAACTATGAAATTTAAAACGGCGGCCTCTTTTTTACTAATTCTCGATATGCGTGTAAATTATACTTTAGCTCTATCTTCAACTGAATATCTGAAAACCTATGTTCTAATTTAGTACCAGGATATCAATTTAGGACCAATACCGGATGATATCAGAAACGCAGATAGTAGTAGGTCATTCGAAACTAAACTGAAGACAAAGTTGATTACAGACGTACTGTATTCTGTTGACGATTTTTTTCGTAAATCCGACACAACCTGATTACCTACCAAAGCCCAATATTAGTGTAGGTATAATTATAAACCACCAAGTAATTATAGGTATGTAAATTATAAGTAGGTACACTAAAAAAAAAAAAGATCTGTAAAATGTTATCGGAATATAATTAGTAGTTAGTAACTAGACATAACAGTTTCTCATAAATAATAATGTACCAAAATGTAATTAATTTTTCTCAAATATTAATTTCTGTTTATGTATGTAATAATAATGTTGTAAACAATGTGACATGTAATAGTACATTGTGCATCAAGGGAGGTAAGTACGGAATTACTAACGAGAGTGTTAGAAGCCCGACGCCGTTAGGCGGAGGGCTTTTATGACTCGAGCTAGCATTCCGCTTACCGACCGTGATGCATAAAATGTTTTTCATCACACTTGCCGACAAAAAAATAAGTTTTAAGACATAATATTATTAAATGACGTACTGACATTTCTATTACTCCCTAGGGAATTTCACTTTTCTATTACTCCCGCTACGCACGCAAGCAATGGCGCGCTTAGACAGCAAGTGTGATGAAAAATTATTGTATTTTATCAATAAAAATTTGATTGATTGATTGATTTGAGTACATACCCTGCGGTTCAGGCTGCCGCTGCTCCATCTGGCGGAACACGTTGATCATGCGGGAGGCGGTGTGGCGAGTGGCCGCCAGTCCCGTGTCGGGTGCGGGTTCGCTGCGGACCACGGACGGCTCGTGGTATACTTCCGGAGACGGGGATTTGGGGCGCTGAGAAGAAAAAACACTAGATGAAGCCGAGCTGTTTGCTTTTTTAAACCCATGGTTGATCAAGGCCAAAGGCACTGAATAGTTCTTAACAGAGACCGAGTACCGTTATTTTCTCGGTAAAATTTAGTTTTTCGGTAAATAAATTCTAAGTTACTGAAGTAATTTAAAATTACGCTGTTGTAACATCATTAGAAAGAGGACAGACCACACATTGTTTTAAAACAACTTTAAGATCACGGTTTTTTTTGCAAATCAAAATTGACCATTGACAAAATTTTTACTGGCTGTAAAATGTTTAAGGGTCAATAAAAAAACGAAGGTTGCATTTCAGTAATTTTGGCTTTAATAAAGTACTGTCACGTTACACATCACGATATTATAATAAGCAAAGCATGTTTCTACCACTACTTTTTTTATTTAGTACTAAATGAGATGATTCTAATATTTTTCTAAAAAAACATTTTTTTTAAACACGTCGGTCCAATAAACTAGCTATAAGACCTTATTATGTAAAAATATGTTCATGACCTAACAATAAATAAATGAAATGAAACTTTTGGTGAGTGTGTTGAGACAGAAAAGGACCCCACCATTTCAATTTGGCACACAATGGATCAAACACCCTGTACAATACCTGAGTCTGCTGGGGTGGAGTCATCACCGGCGAGGGCATTCTTTGTGTATTTATTTATCACAAATGTTTGTTCCTTGGTCATGGCTGTGTATGTATACTGGGTGTTAACGGGGTTGTTAATGAAACGAAAGAAGTGGACTGTAAATAAATTCGAAAATTAACCGTTACGACGAAAGTATTTTGAATGAGAATACGTTAGGGTGGGTGAGCAAGAACGTTGTTGCTAATTCAAAATTACGGGAAACTAAAGCGAAGTGAATAAGGTTACCTTCTGTTCCGGATGCTGGAGATTGGATCCCAGGCTTTGCTGTTCTGCTGTCGGTTCAGATCGGGCTCCTCCGGCCAGCTAAAGTCACCTAAATCGTTACCTTCAGCATCCAACTTAGCCTAGCGTCCGCCTTACAGACACGGTCTTGAGGGTTCCTTAGCACTTGCTGCTTCCACAATTATAAATATGTTGACTGAGCTACGGTACGTGTTAATGGTGTTTAAATTCTAATACGAAAAGGTTACGAAAGCGAGAACTGTGTTGACTTAACGACGGTTTTAAATCACACTGACGTTTTTGCCAATCCAGTTAGGGAGGGGGGAAACGTCAAACTTTTAAATTCTATATTGGCAGTACTGCCACAATAAACCGAAAGGTTGCAAACTTGAACATTATCCGCCTACCAAAATACGACAGTGTTTTAACCCAGAGAATACTGGAAAAATACGAACGAGAAAATGAAACTAACTAACCCAAAGGAAAGACGACACGACACATTTATAATAAAGGTTAGACGCTAATACCGTTGCCGTGCGAGTCTCGAGCGAGGCGACCGCCTACCATCAGATGACCTGACGCGAGAGCAAGAGAGGGAACGAGTGTCACAACGAGAGCGGAAGTTAGCTTGACTACAGGAACGAGAGTAATTTCGGAGGCCAGAGCACCGACAGAAGGGCGATAAAGACGATATAGTGATAGGCGAACCGACGACAAGAGTAATAGCGACAGCGATAGTAATGGTGAGACCGAGAATTAGAATGAGAGTGACAACGAGAATGGATGTGAAAGCAAGAGCAGATAGGCAAGCGATAATGGAGAATAAAGTTATAGCTGAGAGGGATTGAGGCTGACGAAAAGATCGAGCACAAAAAACGAAAGGCGAGGCGAATCGGGGGCGAGAGTCGGAGCGAGAGCGAGAATCGGAGTGAGAGCGAGAGTCGGAGCGAGAGCGAGAATCTGAGTGAGAGCGAGAGTCGGAGCGAGAGCGAGAATCGGAGTGAGAGCGAGAGTCGGAGCGAGAGCGAGAATCGGAGTGAGAGCGAGAGTCAAAGCGAGAGCGAGAATCTAAGCGAGGGCGAGAATTTAAGTGAGAGCGAGAATCTAAGTGAGAGCGAGGGTCAGGTCGAGAGCGAGAATCTAAGCGAGTGCGAGAATCTAAGTGAGAGCGATAGTCGGGTCGAGATCGAGAATCGGAGCGAGAGCGAGAATCAGAGGAAGAGCGAGAGCCAGAGAGAGAGCGAAACTCAGAGCGAGAACAAGAGTCAGTTCGAGAGTAAGGAGCGACTTCAGTGGTGGCAGCACCACCCATCAAGAGCCATCCGAAAGCACTGTTAAGGGCAGTTGCCTCACCGCAGTCACCATTGATCAGGCCTGGACGCAACGACGAAGCGAAAATTTTGACGCTCAACAGCATGTCAACAGGTCCTGGGGTGTGAAAACCGGGATCAGCAAGTTGCAGGTCCTTAGTGCGGTGCCGTGACGGAATGTCGATGTGTTCAGTTGGCAGATCTGGACATATTCTAGGCAACAGATAGGCTTCAATTGAGAATGCGGCTTTGACCTCACCAACACTTGGTCGCACAACTAATGAAACTAAGCCCTGTGGCTGGGCTGATGCCTGACCTATACCATCAACCGCGTACCTCCCATGTATGACATTGACACCTAGTTTCTCAGCACAACTCTCGGTTATAAAGTTACACCCACTAGCACAATCCAATACTGCCCGTACAGGTACAAGACCACCATGCTTATCTCTAACCAGTACCTTAGCAGTAGCAAATAGAGTAGGGAACACACGGGTATTTGCTAACATGGATAGCTGGGTCTGAAAGTCCACAGGTGTCTCTGTATCCACAGACAAGGATACACGCGAATTAGGTCGGTTGAAATGCAATAGTGTGTTGTGTGAAAATCTGCAATGCTCACACCGCTCCTCCGACTTACAAGCCTTCACTGGATGTGAATCTGCCAAACACAAAATACACAACCTCTTTTGCTTAACTAAATTGAAACGGGTGTCTGGGTCATATCCCAAAAATGTTGGACATGATTCCAGCTTATGTCCTTCCCTGCACAAAACACAACATGGAGCAGACACAAACAAAGCTGTCTTTGCCCTACTAATAGGCCTATTGATATTAGATTGAGCGGAACTGGCAATAGACCCTGTAAATCCTGCAGTATCTAAAGCTCTATATCTCTTTTCTATAAAATCCTGCAATTCACTAAACACAGGGATGTCATCCGAGTTATGCTCTAGCTCAAATTGCTCTTTAGTGCTTTTATCAAGCTTCGACCACAGTAATTGCACAAGCATGAAATTAACATCAGGTAACTTAAAGCCTTTCAATATAGACAAGTTTTCATTAAAAACCCTATGAACCCGCTGCAGGTCACTAGGCCGACATCCCTTCACCGCTTCACATTGAACTAACTTTTCATAGTAGGTTGTTGCTATAAGTCTAGGTTTATTATATTGCCTATATAATGTGTCATATGCCAAGTTATAGTTGTCATCATTGACAGGGTAATTTTTTATCAGATCATACGCCTCATTTTGCACACTCGATAATAAATAATGCAACTTCTCAACTGGCGCAATATCTGTGCGTTTATGCACTAGAGAATTAAAAAGTTCGATAAATGATATCCAATTCTCAACCCTAGCATCGAAAGGCTTAATCTGTAACTTCGGCAATTTTGGCATAATAAGTTGTTTCGTTTTCGTAGTTGCGTCTTTTAAATCCCTCATTAAGCGCGCTCTTACTAACCTAAGTTTTGTGTCGAACGTCGCCGTGTAACTACAGATTTCCCGATGTTCACTCCTCGGCATGGTACTCAAAAGCTTTATTTGAGCATCATGAAAGTTTTGAGCTATAGAAGTTAGCTCAGATTCATCACACAAAGCTAACTCCACATCCGACAACATTTCTAAATACTCTATGCGCATTACTGCGTAGTCTCGTGCAATCAACACTGGGTTAACACCAGCATCTGCCTCCATTGACTTATCACCGGGTCCCATATTAACTCAATAATAAACAAAACACAAACAAACAACAACTAAGTATACAAAACTTAGCTTCGAAAATCGAACCAGTTGATGACAGACTGTCTAATTTGACAGTGACACTGACACAAACGAAAGTGTTGGCAGCAATAAACAGCAACGTGAATGATTGAATGAACTAAATTTAAACACCACTACACGATCAACTTTCTTGCTTACCCACAAGTATTTTTACAATTCCTACCCTAATTTTTTTTCTCAATGTTATGACAGGAAAACAAATAAACGGATTCCAATAAGTGACTAAGCGAAAAGAAAACGATAAAACCAGAGGTCACTTATCAAAATATCCGGTTCGGAGAACCAAAAATGTTAATGAAACGAAAGAAGTGGACTGTAAATAAATTCGAAAATTAACCGTTACGACGAAAGTATTTTGAATGAGAATACGTTAGGGTGGGTGAGCAAGAACGTTGTTGCTAATTCAAAATTACGGGAAACTAAAGCGAAGTGAATAAGGTTACCTTCTGTTCCGGATGCTGGAGATTGGATCCCAGGCTTTGCTGTTCTGCTGTCGGTTCAGATCGGGCTCCTCCGGCCAGCTAAAGTCACCTAAATCGTTACCTTCAGCATCCAACTTAGCCTAGCGTCCGCCTTACAGACACGGTCTTGAGGGTTCCTTAGCACTTGCTGCTTCCACAATTATAAATATGTTGACTGAGCTACGGTACGTGTTAATGGTGTTTAAATTCTAATACGAAAAGGTTACGAAAGCGAGAACTGTGTTGACTTAACGACGGTTTTAAATCACACTGACGTTTTTGCCAATCCAGTTAGGGAGGGGGGAAACGTCAAACTTTTAAATTCTATATTGGCAGTACTGCCACAATAAACCGAAAGGTTGCAAACTTGAACAGGGGTCGTGATCCAAACTGTGAAAAACTTGTCAGGATGGTCTTTCTGATTAAGGTTTTCCATGGGACCGATATAAAAATCATTCTTTTTTTAGTGAAACTCGACTAGAAATCATGAACACTTCTGCACTGGTCGGTATGAAAACCGTTATTTTTTTTTCGCGATTTTCATATTTGTTCCATGGGAAGCCTTGTTCAGAAAGACCATCCTAACACGTTTTTCACAGTTTGGATCATGACCCAGTATAAGTACACACACCCTGTATAAGTATCTATACGTATCTATCTATTATATACCTGGTACCCACAACACAAGCCTTAATTGAGCTTACCGTGGGACTAGGTTGATTTGTGTAAGATGTCCCAAGATATTTATTTATTTATTTAAAGAATATTTTGACTTTGAATACCCGAGTCTGTTGGGGACTTTGTCTTGTATTTCTTGAAAAACTTTAATCTGTGATATACACCTTGTCAATGTTGACAATACCTGAGTCTGCCGGGGTGGAGTCATCCGGAACTCCTTGCGGGTTGTCTCGGGCTTGTAAGTCTCGAAGAACTTGAACCGGTTGGTGATGTCAGCTGTCTGGATGTGAACTTCTTCCACCTTGTCCGCTAGTCTCCTTGCTAGTCTTCGGGTTGCATTTCTTGAAGAACTTTAATTGGTGATGCCCTGGATTACAAAGTATCGGTAACACTTGTGGACTAGTGACAATACCTGAGTCTGTCGGGGTGGAGTCATCCAGAACTCCTTGCGGGTTGTCTCCGGCTTGCATCTCTCGAAGAACTAGCCAATGATGTCCAAGTAATTGTCTTTATCGGAGCCACTTCGGTATTACAATTCCTTAGTCTGACGGGCCACCCCGTTCTGATGACTCCACAGTCATCAGAATATCAGAAACATTCTGGTCTCCGGCTTGTCTATCTCAAAGAACTCATCCTGGTTATGTCCAACTTGTCGAAGACCCTTGGGTACATAGATAATTGTCGGAGACACTTGGCTACTAGTTATACCTGAGTCTGCCGGGGTGGAGTCATCCGGAACTCCTTGCGGGTTGTCTCCGGCTTGCATCTCTCGAAGAACTAGCCAATGATGTCCACTTAATTGTCTTTATCGGACATACTTGGGTATGAAATTACAATTCCTTAGTCTGACGGGTTGGAGTCATCAGAAACTTTCTGTGGCCTATACCACAAAACTTTACAAGCGTACAATTTTACAAAATTGTATAAATTCACATACAAAAAGTTGACAATTTTGTAGAAATGTACGCTTGTAAAGTTTTGTGGTATAGGGGCCTGGTCTTCGGCTTGTATATCTCAAAGAACTCATCCTGGTTATGTCCAACTTGTCGAAGACCCTTGGGTACATAGATAATTGTCGGAGACACTTGGGTACTAGTTATACCTGAGTCTGTTGGGGTGGTATCATCAGGAACTTACTGGTCTTTGGCTTGTATTTCTTAAAAAACTTTCATTTGTGATATACAAGTTGTCAATATTGAAAATACCTGAGTCTGCCGGGGTGGAGTCATCCGGAACTCCTTGCGGGTCGTCTCCGGCTTGGATGTCTCAAAGAACTTGAACCAATGATGTCCAAGTAATTGTCTTTATCGGAGACACTTGCGTATTACAATTCCTTAGTCTGACGGGCCACCCTGTTCTGATGACTCCACAGTCATCAGAATGTCAGAAACATTCTGGTCTACGGCTTGTCTATCTCAAAGAACTCATCCTGGTTATGTCCAACTTGTCGAAGACCCTTGGGTACATAGATAATTGTCGGAGACACTTGGGTACTAGTTATACCTGAGTCTGTTGGGGTGGGGTCATCAGGAACTTACTGGTCTTTGGCTTGTATTTCTTAAAAAACTTTCATTTGTGATATACAAGTTGTAAATGTTGAAAATACCTGAGTCTGCCGGGGTGGAGTCATCCGGAACTCCTTGCGGGTTGTCTCCGGCTTGCATCTCTCGAAGAACTAGCCAATGATGTCCACGTAATTGTCTTTATCAGAGACACTTGGGTATGAAACAATTCCTTAGTCTGACGGGGTGGAGTCATCAGAAACTTTCTGGTCTTCGGCTTGTCTATCTCAAAGAACTTATCCTGGTAATGTCCAAGTAGTCGAAGACCCTTGGGTACATAGATAATTGTCGGAGACACTTGGGTACTAGTTATACCTGAGTCTGCCGGGGTGGAGTCATCCGGAACTCCTTGCGGGTTGTCTCCGGCTTGCATCTCTCGAAGAACTAGCCAATGATGTCCACGTAATTGTCTTTATCGGACATACTTGGGTATGAAATTACAATTCCCTAGTCTGACGGGGTGGAATCATCAGAAACTTTCTGTGGCCTATACCAAAAAACTTTACAAGCGTACAATTCCATAAAATTGTATAAATTGACATACAAAAAGTTGACAATTTTGTAGAATTGTACGCTTGTAAAGTTTTGTGGTATAGGGGCCAGGCCCCTATACCACAAAACTTTCTGATCTTCGGCTTGTATAATTCAAAGAACTTATCCTGGTTATGTCCAACTTGTCGAAGACCCTTGGGTACATAGATAATTGTCGGAGACACTTGGGTACTAGTTATACCTGAGTCTGTTGGGGTGGGGTCATCAGGAACTTACTGGTCTTTGGCTTGTATTTCTTAAAAAACTTTCATTTGTGATATACAAGTTGTCAATGTTGAAAATACCTGAGTCTGCCGGGGTGGAGTCATCCGGAACTCCTTGCGGGTTGTCTCCGGCTTGCATCTCTCGAAGAACTAGCCAATGATGTCCACGTATTTGTCTTTATCAGAGACACTTGGGTATGAAATTACAATTCCTTAATCTGACGGGGTGGAGTCATCAGAAACTTTCTGGTCTTCGGCTTGTATATCTCAAAGAACTCATCCTGGTTATGTCCAACTTGTCGAAGACCCTTGGGTACATAGATAATTGTCAGAGACACTTGGGTACTAGTTATACCTGAGTCTGCCGGGGTGGAGTCATCCGGAACTCCTTGCGGGTTGTCTCCGGCTTGCATGTCTCGAAGAACTAGCCAATGATGTCCACGTAATTGTCTTTATCGGAGACACTTCGGTATGAAATTACAATTCCTTAGTCTGACGGGGTGGAGTCATCAGAAACTTTCTGGTCTTGGTTATGTCCAACTTGTCGAAGACCCTTGGGTACATAGATAATTGTCGGAGACACTTCGGTACTAGTTATACCTGAGTCTGCCGGGGTGGAGTCATCCGGAACTCCTTGCGGGTTGTCTCCGGCTTGTATGTCTCGAAGAACTTGAACCGGTCGGTGATGTCAGCTGTCTGGATGTGAACTTCTTCGACCTTGTCCGCTGCACGGACTACGTCTTTGGGGACGAAGGGCTGGGAGAAATAGAACAGTTTTATAGGGATGTAATAATTAAATCATGGTGAAAATACATGTTTATGAAACAATCTTTTGTATAAAGAATAAAATAGTTTTTTTAGTACATATGGTGCCTTTGTTAGGCTCTATGCGAGAAGTGGCTCATTTCACGTCAGGTCCAATACTTCGGAGGGCCATCTGTACTAAAAAAAACTTCGTACGAGACACGTGCAAAAAGAAAATTCGTAAGTAGTGTCGATTTAAAACACTCCCTTCGGTCGTGTTTTAAAACATTCGTTTCGGATTTCCTGTTTTTCGCACTTGTGTCGTAATATACTCTTTTTTGGGTATATTTGCTTAATAAACGCTTTTCTTTTCTCACTGTAATATCTCTTGCCGCTGCATGTTAAGTTCGTGTCGTTATTTTATTTTGTGCTTTATCTGCTGTGTTTATCTATGTACCATATCTGTGGAAACATTTACTTGGCTTGTTTGATAATTAATTTGTAAAACCTAGTCTTAGTAATTTTAGCTGTTGGTTTTCCGAATAAAATAAAATAAAAATCCATGCCACAAATTACAAAAGTGAATATTCGAAGACCTGGCCCCAATTTCACAACATTGACAAGTCCTACAATTGTAAATCTACGGTTTCTCCAATAGGGAGCGTCTATAGGCTACAGTTACCACTTACCATCGGAAGGGCCGTGCGTGTGTTTGCCACCAGCATAAAAATTTGTGCAGGAACTTTAATATATCAGCAGTAAATTGCTACTTTTATGCGAAGCAAAATTACAATTGTCACAAAAATCACGACAATTGTAGCAAAATTCCGACATAAGCCGAACCTCATGTCAAGAATTAATGAAAATTGTACTAAACCTTGCGACAATTGTCACGGGTTTCGGAAAATAAAAAGTAGTTTATTAACGATATAATAACGTTATTAGTAATAATTTTATGTTGGTGGCAAACAAGCACATGGACCGTCCGACAGTAAGCGGTAGCCGTAGCCTACGGAGGCCTGTGACGTCAGTAACAGTGATATTTTACAATTGTCACAATTGTAATTATGGTGAAATAGGCCACTGTTTTTTTTATACATACACTTATTTATGCACAGGCAGCTGATGCATTTATATTTTTTATTATTTTTATTTAATTAGTAACAAACAGTCTCATATGTATACATTAACATAGTTTGAAGCACTTAAGTTGCAGACTTACTTTCCTTAATAAGAATGTTACATACAACCAAAACATACTATAAATAGCTAGAATGTCAGCCTCTGTAGCCTAGTTGGTAGTGACCCTGCCTACGAAGCTGGAGGTTCCGGGTTCGAAACCCGGCGAGGGCATTATTTGTGTATTTATTTATCACAAATGTTTGTTCCTTGGTTATGGCTGTGTATGTATCTAAGTATACATATTATACGTATCTATCTATTATATATATATCGTCGCCTGGTACTCACATCACAAGTCTTAATTGAGCTTACTGTGGGACTAGGTCGATTTGTGTGAGATGTCCCAAGATATTTATATATTATTTATTTATAGCTCAATACATTTCAAAATATATGAAGTGCAACCAAGAATAACAAAATAACAAGAAAAAGTACATTACGACACAAGTGTGAGAAACATGAAATTCGAAACGAGTGGCGATGTTTTAAAACACGACCGAGAGGGAGTGTCTTAAATCGACACGAGTTACGAGTTACGTTTTTCCACGTGTCTCGTACAGTCAAAGACAAAATAAGGTGTTCACAAAAATATTCAAAAATATGTCCCAGTGCACTCTAATTCTGTGTAATAAGAACGTCGTAACATATTTATGACCGGATTCTTTCGATACTTATTTTTGCACTTAACTGTACGACGTTTTTTAGTGCAAATGGCCCTCCAAAGTTTTGGACCTGACGTAAAATGACACACTTCTCGCACTAGAGCCTAAAAAAGGCACCATCTGTACTTAAAAAATAATGTTTAGAATGACTTACGATTTCCTTCCTCTTGGGCACCTCCTGCGGCGGCGGCGACGTCGGCATGTTCTTGGCGTTCGCGTCCAGCTCCAAGAAGATGGAGCGCGATTTCTTGCCGATGCCTGCAAGAACAAACTTACACTTTATACACATTTACTTACCCCCTTATTCAAAAACGTCCCCTAACTTAACAGCCGCTAAGTACTTGTGCCTTTCGGTCTTAGCTCCGTTCATTTTACTTAAAATAACATAAAATTACACTTTAACAAACTTACACTTTATACACATTTAGATAGATAGATGGAGACTTTATTGAAACATGCCATGACAATATGTCATCATCATCATCATCAGTCTATGTTAGTCCACTGCTGGACGTAGGCCTTTCCTATTATAGTTGAATTATCGAGAAGATGGAATTGCATTTGTAGTGGTGTTACTAAATCAACACTTTTAAAGTGAACCTTGTGTCTTTACAATTAGGTTTACTATTAGTCGAATAATGCCAATACATGAGTCGATAAAACAAGCACACAATACATTGTAAATACGCGATACCAGTACAGTACATATGCAATTCCATCTTCTCGATAATTCAACTATAACTATGCGTATAGACGCATTAAGAGGTAAATGCCCATAATCGCCACGCTGGGCAAGCGGATTGGCGATCGCAGTAATGTGTCCACTATGATGACGCTGCTGCCCATCATCAATCTTGTAGAATAGCCAGTAACTCTTTAAACCCTTAGTCGACTCTTACGACACCCGCAGGAGTTGGGGTGGTGACAAATGTATTCTTACTGCCGTCACCACACGGCAATACAATACAACAACAATATGTGGACTTAACTAATTACTAACTAATTTATTGTCGCAACATCGTAACAAAAAGGCGCCGACTCAAAATTTGCTACAGCATTGCTATTTAATTACCCCCTTATTCATCGTCTCCTAACTTAACAGCCGCTAAGTACTGTTTGACCCTTTCAGTCTTACCAAACAATAGACTTCACTAAATTCTCCACACAAAACGTCAATTTCATAGGTGATCTAATATTACTTAAAATAACATAAAATATACAGTCGCTTACACACATCCGCAATTACGACTTAAATCTCTTGTTTCATGTTTTGTAGAGCAAACGTGTTGACAGGTGAAAAATCTTTTTTCAATAATTTCACACAACAGTAATGACATGACAATTGGACAAAAGCCAGTGTTCAACTTTCGTATGAATGTCGGTTTTGGTTACAACCCTATCAGCATCCGGTAGGATTAGTAGCTGCACTAGCCATTTCCGGCAGCCATTGCTTTTTTCGTCGAACTTGATTGAACACACGCTGCAGTGTTTAAATTAATTAAAACTAATATAAAGCCACATTTCAGTCTAATTCCATTGTAAAACTAGAATTAATAGTGCCAACTACATTGTTCATTGTGGATTTGTGAATGCGGTGAGGTTTTCCCGAGTCCAAGGGGAACGGTAAGACGAGCTCGCACGTTTTCTGCTGACACGGACGCCCAGGATCGCTGGCCATCCACACGGACCTCATCCTCATCATTTAAGGTATGTAGTTGTGCACTATCGTTTCGGGAGTAATTTTCTTCATCAGTTTGCAGTTCGGTAAAATAGAATTTCTCGTTTCGAATTTCATAAAGATATTTTAAAGTTTTCATACAGTCCATTTATTAATTAATACAAGCCTAATCATTGGTCATTCGGCCGGATACTTTGAAAAGTTGCCTATTTTAACATTAGAATATCATTATTTGTCGATTTTGTCGTGTCGGAATATTCTCTTTGATAAAATTTGTGGGTAAACTTTTAATTTCTAGTGTCGGGTAATGGCTGACAGGAAGTGTGGCTTTTGCATCTAAAAAATATTGTGTTGGCAGCATTGTTATTATCGTTCATTCCGGTCATTCCGTTTGGTAGTCTATGTTCGGTCGGTGCGTTTGGCAACAATTCGGTTGTCAAAGTCAAGTGTCAGTGTCACTGTCAGTGGTAACAGCTCATAATTTGATTGCAATAAACATTGTTTGTTGTTCTCGTATCGTTAATTTCTCGTTTTAAAACTTTGTTTATTGCACAAATAATGGGCTCGGACAGTGAAATGAAAATCGATAATCCCGATATGGACATGGTCGAACGGAATTACGCGGTAATGAGAATGGAATTATTATATGATTCTTCTAACCTAACTGGATATATCGAAAGTGATCTGAATCCCATAATCAATGATTTTCATCGTGCTCAGAAAGCAATAATGCTTAAAACGAAAAACATGGAGCAGGAGTTTGCGGTGACAGTGGAGTTTGAGAGGAATTTAAAATCGGTTTTGACAAAATTACGAAAACGCTCTCCTGTCATGAAAGCATCAGAGGATCAAAGTGATCAAACGCATTCTAAAAGTGAGAATAATTTGGCAAAATTACCTAAAATAATTATAAAACCTTTCGATGGTAAATTAGAAAATTGGTTGTCGTTTAAAGAGTTGTTTGAATCTTTGATTCATAAAAGGAACATTTCAAATATCGAAAAACTGCATTACCTTTTGACATCATGTCAAGGTAAGGCATTGGATTTAATTAAAAACTTCCCAATTTCGGATAACAGTTACATTGATGCTTATAACACTCTGATTGATTTTTATGACAGGAAACGACAAATAACTTTCGGTTATTACGAAAAAATGTTGCTTTGTGAGCACGCAAAATCAAAAACTGCAGTGGAACTAGAAAAAGTAAATCGCGTATTTAAAGAAACACTGCAAGTTTTAGAAAGATTTGGATTACCTGATAAAAATTTTATGCTGTTTCATTTATTGTGGACCAAATTAGATAGATTAACACGGGAGGCCTTCTTACTTGAATTTAATTCAAATGAGATCCCTCAATTTGAAATTTTACAAGAATTTGTTGATAAGCAGATCCGTGCTTTAGAGGTGACAAATACTGGGACAATGCTAAGTGGTAATAATAGTAAAACTGCTTCAACATATAATCAACAAAAGTCAACAAAGCTTACTCTTGTTACCACACAGCAAACGGTCTGTGTCTTCTGTACTGATCAGCATAAATTAGAAACTTGTGACAAATTTAAAAATTTAAATACATCGGAGCGGTTCAAATTTGTGAAATCAAAGGGCTTGTGTGTTGGTTGTTTGTCGAGGAGCCATAAAGTGAAACAGTGTCAGGTAGCTTGTCGATGCAGTATATGTGGGTACTCCCATCACACATTACTGCATTTTGAGAAGAAAGAGGAGGCCACACCCCAAGAGGCTGGCTCTTCATCACAGTCTTCAGTGAGTGGTTCAAATAGCCATGTAACTCTAACTTCAGTTGCAACAAATAAATTAGTGTTGTTTGCCACAGCTCGTGTTGCTGTACGGGATAGTACTGGGAAATATCAAATTGCTCGTGCTCTATTAGATGGTGCCAGCGCTAGCAATTTTATATCACAACAGTGTGCTGATCGTTTGGGGTTGCTAGCGACTCAATCCAAGGAAACTATAACCGGGATAGGACATGCTGGAGTCAAATCAAATGGTTCATTACAATGTACTATTAAACCTATCGGAAAAGATTCTATTAATTTTGACGTCCAAGCATCATTGCTTCCATCAATCTGTCCTGAACAACCATGCTATGCAGTGAACACGTCGGAATGGCATTACCTTAAAAATCTGCCTCTTGCTGATCCGGATTTCGCGACACCAGACCAATAGACTTATTGCTAAACGCTGAAATTTTTTGTATCTTCTCTTCTAAGTGGTCGCAGAAAGGGTCGACAGGGTCAGTCGAAGGCATTAGAAACCATTTTTGGATGGGTACTTATGGGGGATTGTTATGATTGTCGCGCACCATCCTTTACAAATTGTCGGAAGGATTGTTTTTTCGTTAATACTTCACATACAAATTTCTCGTTGTCGTTAGATGAATCCGTAAAAAGGTTCTGGGAGATAGAAAATATCAGTAGTTCTACTCAACCTGTTTTGTCGAAGGATGATCAGTTATGTGAGGATACTTTTGTCGCTAAATTTTGTCGCACGAGTGAAGGCAGATTCGAGGTACCCTTACCTTTTGTCGATCCTACGAATAAGCCCACATTTTCGCATACTCGTGAAATAGCAATGCGAAGACTGTTCTCGTTAGAACGCAAGTTAGATAGGCATGCGGAATTTCGTAAATCTTATGTTTCATTTATGGAGGATTATGAGACCAGTGGTCATATGGAGTTGGGTAGAGCCACCTCTATCAAGTGTAGGAAAATTTAATTATATCCCACATCATGCCATTTTGCGGCAATCTGTTTCTACACCTCTAAGAACTGTATTTGACGGGAGTTGTCGTGATAGCAACGGAATTTCTCTCAACGACACATTGTTGGCAGGGCCAAAATTACAAACTAACATTTTTGATGTCCTCACTAGATTTCGGTGTCATAAAATAGTTTTTACGGGAGACATTAAAGCTATGTATCGTCAAATC
>JALPQI010003803.1:0-29368 GCA_025490895.1 Thaumatotibia leucotreta | reverse complement strand
TGCGGTATCAGCTACACCTTTATTCATAAATTTACGTGTTCCAACTTAGTAAGCCAATAAATAAATAAATAAAATAAATAAATATCTTGGGACATCTTACACAAATCGACCTAGTCCCACGGTAAGCTCAATTAAGGTTTGTGATGTGGGTACCAGGCGACGATATAATATAAAATAGATAGATACGTAAGAATTTTTATTTAATAATTATTATTTATCTCTTTCCCCTATAAAGTCTATGTTATGTCTATAAAGCCGAAAGAGACAACCAATACTTAAGGCCAAGCCGGTTGCTGGTCACGCGCATGTGCACGCCATGCAAGCGGTATGCCATCTAATATGACAACTATAAGTTACGCCACGCAAATGCGGCACACGCATGTGGTGTAGCTTAGCCTTAACGTATGAGTAATTATTTCAGGCACCAACTCTTGTCCAGCACCTCATAGTACGGTCGGCTCTAATAATATGTATACGATTTTGATCCTTATGCTCTTGACATACGTTCCGAAATATATACATATTATTAGACGTGACTGTACCTTCCATTAAAAGAAACATAGTGCTCAGTATTTTTAACACTAACGAATGATACTCTGCAATCAACACCAACAATTATGAAAAATAAATGAACGAACAACACAAAAGCACAACACCTAAACCAACTCTTTTCCCCACATTGCATCGCCCTATCGCGAAACACCAGCAACATACGCATAGTACGGTGCAATGAACTTGTTTTTGCAGGTGGGCGGTGTAAAGGATAACGAGGGGAGGCACGCGACACTTTTACTCACGCCTATTAACTCCGTAGTAACTTTTAGATAAAAAACACAAGATCAACTGTGACCAGCGCTTTGTAATTGTATTAAAGAACTACATAGATTATCTTTACTAATGTTGTCGTTAAATGGGTATTTTTATTTAGTTTGACAGGTGTGTCACGGCTAGCAATGTACAAATTGCAGAACATTTTCAAATTGCGGGAATATACTCGGAAAGGACTATGGGCAGATTTGTATGGAGAGTGGACCAAAAACCAACAGAGCTGAAAGTGGTGTCATTAAATCGGTATTTACATTTATTTCATTTCATTCTATGGGCCCTATGTTCAATTCCATTGCAAAACGGAGATATTTGTATTTTAGTCAGAGTAAATACTATGATGAATGGTGTCTGGACGACGGTGATTTACTTAGAGAGTGCCCGCAGAACGCCTTACTCATATAAAATTATCCAATGGAATTCAACTTTGCACATATAGAATGAAATAAAGTACATAAGCAGACCTTTTTAATGACACTACTCCCAGCTCTGTTGGTTTTTGGTCCATTTTGACGCATAGTCCTTTCCGAGAATTATCATGAGGACTTAACAGTAAGTTCTAATTGAGAATGTTTCTATGAGAACTTATAAAAAAAGTGTTATGTTATGAAGAATATTGTATTTCACAATTGAGTAAACAGGGCATAAAATATACCTAAAAAAGGCAGCAGTTTTGATATGATTAGATTGCTTGTAAAATTTAAATTACCGACAACATTCTCTATAGAAGTTTCGCAAGTTATGAAACTTCTCCTCAGTACAATGCTAGTCACGACCATGTTCGAAAGTTAAGGATTTCCAGGAAATCTAACATTTTGATACATATTTATTTGCGAATTAGCCCCCTGCGTCAGGCTTTTCATATTTAAAAATATAAAAAATAAGTTTAGGTATAGTTCGAAAAATATAAAGTGTATGTTCATTATTACTACAATGTAGGTAGAAAGTTACCAATTTATATTTCACGAACTATAGTTCGTTAACTTTTTATACATGGCTGTGACAGCTCACAATTCTAAATGAGAAATACCCAAATTACTGTAACTGCCTACAGCTTACACTAGAAATATGGTGTCCTGGCATTTCCAACTTGCGGACTTATGTTACGCTGATAATTAATGGCAAAACAGTACTGTCAGTAGGCAGAGGATTGCGAAAAGGCAAAAGTATCTGTCTGGCGTGGCGTAAGCGTCCCGGGTACTTTAATAAAGAATATGTTAAAAGTATGTTTATAAACATTATTAATATTATTATAACCTACAAATACGCAAAACTTCTATCGAAGAACGAAACTCGATTTTCTCCTTAAGGTGCATTTAGACCAAACGAGCGTTCGCTCCTTATATCCCCCACTGTACGAATTTCGTTCGTTACACAAAACGTGATTCGTCTAAATTCGTTGATATCGTAGAGTGGGGGATAGAATAAGCGAATACTCGTTTGGTCTAAATGCACCTTTAGTATTCTTCTCAGAGTATTCTTAACCTGCTCAATATTTTCGTGAATAATATATATAAGTAATAAGTAAAAATACCTTTCAACTCGATTGTATCTAAACATTTATAGTACTTCGTAAAACATTTGATTTAAGCACTGAATCCCTTTCATTACAAATTGAAGGCAAATCAATATCGCTACGTGAACATTTTCTCGGAATAGCATTTTCGATATCGAGATGAATCGACGATGCTGGACGTTTTTGGCGCCCAAAAGGTTGCCCCGCTAATTCAATTTCATTCGATATTTCTTGGTGTAAATATACTTAAGGTTGGGGTCAAGAGAGCGGCGATCGTTTTGAGAGCGTTTTCGAGTATATTTACTCAGGCTGCGAAATGTCTGTAAGAAAGTAATTAAACGAAATATTAATTATCTCCCTGGTATATTGTGTACCAAATAGGGCTGGCAAGTATATATATAAGTAGCTACATGCTACATCGAATGTCCGGTTTATTTTATTATTTGAATACTGCCGTATAATAAAATATTTTCTAATACAGTATTCGGATAAATTTAAGTTACCTACTCCAAACATTTGAAGTGGATTTAATACTTAATTAAAATTTTACAGGGCTTCCATTGCTATTACCTACATTATTGTAGGATAAAACTGTCTATATTTTGAAGATATATCTTAACAAAACAAGGTTTTTTTTTCAAAACGATCCAGGCGCACAAATGCTGGTAAAACAGAAGCCTGAAATCTCGCATTTATTAAGCTCAGATTTTAATTCAAAAAGAGGATTGCAAGCAAGAGTTAATAGAGGTACTAAAACGAGATGCAGTTACATTTAGACCGCGTTGAAGAAAAGTGGGATCGTATCACATGACCAAACAGTGGGCAAGAAATAACACTGTAAAAAGTACAAGTTGCAGAAATTACCAAAAAAAATGGAAATATGAAAAAAATTGTATTCAAGTCGTTGAGGACATTTTCTTTCAGATAAGGGATACACACACACACACACACACATACACTTGCGCATGTTTAGAAGTTTTATTGTTATTTTCATGTTTGTTATACTTATTATACCTATACGGAAGAGCACGATCTCCTGACACACGTAATCATTTTACTTACTAGGAGATCGTAACAATGTATAGTATGTTGTATTTGTGTTAACGCAATAAACTTTTTTTTTTAATCAATGATCGGACACAAATCGCCGACTATAGAAATTAAACCTATTTAAACCTTTCCGTGAGAACATTCCCATTGGAAACTTCATTCCTCTAAAGTTTGTGATAAGTACCAGTGGTGGTAATTTGGTATCATGATAATACACCCACAAGCTGGACAGACGAACTTATGAAGGTCGCCGGGACACACTGGATGCAGGTCGCATCTAACCGGTACAATCGGTACATGTAGAGGTCCAGAGGGGAGGCCTATGTTCAGCAGTTGACGGACTTATGGCTGACATGATGATGATGATCATGACAATACGCTCAGCTCATCACATGACCACACCCCAAAACCACGTAGATGCCCACCGATCACATCGCCGAGACAAAGTAATCGGCCCCAATTTCACGCGAGATTAGCTCCCCCCCCCCCACTACCGTGCCCCCCCCCCCCCTCTGTCCGGGACTATTATGAATTCAAAATGACCTGCGACATATTGAGATTCGAAAGGTTATATTCGGGAAAAATGTTCTCGGGGAGAAATTATTTGTTTTCGTTTGGTTTCAGCGAACTACGAAATCAGCAAATGTTGAGGATTTGTCTCTCTCACTCTACGGACGTCTTTGTTGGAGTGACAGAGAAAAATCCTCGAAATTTATGAATTTCGATTTTCGCGTGAGTATGCCAGAATTGGCTTGCTAAGTCACACCTACAGGTGCATTTAGACGAAACGAGCATTCGCTTATTCTATCCCCCACTCTACGAAATTAACGAATTTTGTCGAATCACGTTTTGTGTATAGGTGCATTTAGACCAAACGAGCATTCGTTCATTCTATCCCCTACTCTACAAAATCAACGAATCACGATTAGAATCACAATTTCGTAGGGGGGATAGAATGAGCGAATGCTCGTTTGGTCTAAATGCACGTTGACGAACGAATTTCGTAGAGTGGCGGATAGGTAGACCGAATTCTCGTTTGGTCTTAATGCACCTTGACGAACGAATTTCGTAGAGTGAGGGATAGAATGAGCGAATGCTCGTTTGGTATAAATGCACCTTAAAGGTGCGGTTAAACTAAAAGAGCATTCGCTGTTCTAACCTCCCACTCTAGGAAATTCGATCGGTACACAAAACGTGATTGGTTGATTTCTTAGAACGAGTGCTAGAACAGCGAATGCTCTTTTGGTTTAAACGCACCTTAAGGCGATGAACGAGCAGCGAGTAGTCGAGTAGCGATCAGAGATTTTTCTTCGCGTACGAGTAAATTTTCTTAGAAACTCACCGGCAGTGTAAACAAATAATATCTGGGACATCTTACACAAATCGACCTAGTCCCACGGTAAGCTCAATTAAGCCTTGTGATATGGGTAACAGGCGACGATATATATAATAGATAGATACACATACAGATACTTAAATACATAGACAGCCATGACTAGACCCCGGTATCGGAGGTGCAAAATGATAGCTGTCAAGTTCTTACTTAGGGATAGGTAAACACATTTTGAGATATCGATATCGATACTCGATTTTTTGTTCAATTATTTTTTTATGCACAAGGACCATTTATTTGTATACATTTTTTCGGGATCTATGATAATAATTAACATTGAATATATAAATCATTACTATCACAATACAAATCCCTGGTTGCTATTACATTTATTAAAAACTTTTGAGATATTATACTTACAATAAAAAATACTTATAATAAATTATTTATGTCAATAGATAGTCAAAGTCATCTTACAACGATGTCTTCGATTATTTAGCCGTGTTTACGAGTCTATTCGCCTAAAATATTTTATACAATAGAAAGGTGAGTCACTTCTTGCTGAACACCCTGAACTTCAAAAATGAATGAAAAACATTTAATATACAATTTGCA
The DNA here is from genome assembly GCA_025490895.1 of Thaumatotibia leucotreta. Lineage (NCBI taxonomy): Eukaryota > Metazoa > Arthropoda > Insecta > Lepidoptera > Tortricidae > Thaumatotibia > Thaumatotibia leucotreta. The sequence goes on along the minus strand of JALPQI010003803.1, from coordinate 24,029 downwards.
TAATACACATCATTTCCAGATGTTGGAATATAAAAAAGCACATGGAATCAAATTGCCATCAAGAGAAAATTAACAACGTATGTTCTACTAATATTGATTATTTAATAAAGGATATTCCATTCCAATATTTGTCATCTTGCATATCTTGCATTGCAACTCAATCTTTTATGAAAACACTCATAAAAAAAGAAAAAAAATTAAAACCAATTAAACTGTAACCGAGATCTGCTTAAGTTTTTCGTCAGTTGTAACATACTTTGGACCAAATTCGAAAACCCAAACTTAAGAAGGTTCATCGACAATTGCCTCAATAAAAAGTGTGGCGAAGTTACATAACATTAAATAAATATTTTGTTGAATTTAATAATATAATCCTAGTTTATATCGTAAATAGGTGCGTTTAATTAAAGTCTTAGCTTATTATTATGGTAAAGAAAAATTATCGATATGTAACTTTAATTATCGACATCACAAATATTTTTACCCCATCCCTAAGAACTTGACAGCTACCATTTTACACCTCCGATACCGGGGTCTAGCCATGACCAAGGAACAAATTTTTGTGATAAATAAATACACAAATAATGCCCTCACCGGGATTCGAACCCGGAACCTCCAGCTTCGTAGGCAGGGTCACTACCGACTAGGCTACGGAGGCTGACTTTTACTGACATGGCTGACTTTTTCAAAATGTTATGTTCGTTTCTTTGACGAGAAAATAGTTGACAGCTCAACGCTTACTCGCTTTAGAGCCTAAGGGTGCGGCTCCACTGACGCGGAGCGGAGCGGAGCTGTATAAAATTGACCAATTACATTCTTTTAATTCGAATTCGAAACACTGTGATGCGGTCTCATTGGCCGAGCTCCCGCAGCTCCGCATCAGTGGAGACGCACCCTTAGTTCCCGAGATATAGCCTCTGGAAAACCACTGTAGACCACTTGACCATACATACTTAGGCTTTAATCAGCTGAGCAGTCATATAAATTATTGTTTTATTTATCAACTATTAATTTATTTTTTTTAATCATAGAAACATTACACCCTTAACTTACAACACACTTTACATGAGATTGGCGTTTCAGGGGTCATTAAAATAGTTGCACCGATCCAAGAACATGTGAACGATTTTAAACCTTACGCCCCAGAAATAAGCTCAGAAACGTATACATATTACTGACAGGTACCTGCACATTAGTCCATGCCAAAATGAACTTCGCATGCTATTAGGTACAAATGATTTTTTTAATAGTATTCATTTATTTGCAATGAAAGTTCAAACTGTTAAATCCGAGGCAGGTGCCTGCACACCTGACCATACCTTCATAGAAAAACCGCCCTAAAAGCTGCAGTAATACTTGAAATTTAAGGTGAGATTAGGGTGAATTTATATGGCACATATGACTTTTATATTCATGAAATAATTTCACGTAAGCCGCTCGCCCGTTGCTTAAACAAACAGCCAATTATTTATAATGTGACCTTTTGGAATTATTACTATTTCACTAAACACGGATGGACATACTTGTGTTTGTTCAGGCTAGTTATTAACCGTCTTCGAAAAAGGAGGTTTATCAATTCAAATGATTTTCAACATTTGAATTAAAATTTTCGTGAGACATAATAACTATAAATATAATTAACACGTTCGCCCCCGGTACTGTTTCACTAAATCCTAATACTATACCGATCGAAATTTTGTTATTAGAACTCCTATGCCAGTGACACGCATGTGTGACAGAAATGATTGTACTCCTATGCCGGTGACACAACACTTGTGTGAAAAATGATCGTATTTCGATGCGACTGGCACAGGAGTAAGAACTTGATTTATGCTAGTGGCACTAGAGTACGGTAATTTTGATCACGTATGTGTGTCACTGGCATAGGAGTCAGACGTTTTTGATCACAGACGCTGTGTCACCGGCGTCGAACGTGTTAAACGGTTAGACTCACATGTATTTAGTTATTACGCACGATATGTTTCGGAGACCCTAGGTCTCCATTATCAAGCACTGAGCTAGTGACAAAACACACGCTAACAATTTTTTTTATTTGGTAATTATTAAGTCGATAAAGTCACAGAAAGCTATGTCATCGCATAATCAGTCTCAAGTATTTTAGTCACGCTGCGCATAGGCATCTCCAACACCTATGTATTTTAGATATGGCCCGACTAGTCGGGAACGCCGACTATTCGGCACCATTTACACCTACCGACTAGTCGGCAAAAAATGCCGAATATTCGGGACCATAATTCCTACGAAATCTTACTAACAAATGCCCGAGATCTTGGTTTATTACGGTAATAAAATAAGTACCTATTTGTTTTCTGAATATTTCGAAAGAAATACGCCGATACACAAAAACGTAAACAAAACTTGTCACAACATGAACGCGTCATCACATGGAGCGTCGGGCGAAACGAAACGAACATTTCCGATTGCACCCGAAAAATTGCCGAATGACTATGATCGGCATTGCCGACTAATCGGCAATTTGAGCACCGACTAGTCGGCAAAACCCCTAGTCGGCCCATCTCTAATTGTATTTATGAACGTATTAAGACCATTAGGAGGTAATGCCCATAATCACGCCGCTGGACAAGCGGATTGGCGATCGCAATAGTATATCCACTATAATGAGAATGACGCTGCTGCCATAATTAATCTTCCATAAATGTTCAGTGACACTTTCCGGATTAGCAAGCTGAAGTGGCAATGGGCAGGCCACATTGCACGCAGACCAGATGGTCGATGGGGTCGAAAAGTGCTCGAGTGGAGACCACGGCTAGGCAAACGCAGCGTAGGACGTCCCACAAGATGGACAGACGACCTTATGAAGGTCGCCGGGACACGCTGGATGCAGGTCGCATCTAACCGGTACATGTGGAGGTCCAGAGGGGAGGCCTATGTTCAGCAGTGGACGTCTTATGACTGAGATGATGATGATGATGATGACAATTTAATCCCTTAAGCAGGCCATACACGTAAGGGTGTACCTGACAGGTTTGCCTGTACAGGTCAACTGTTCAGGTAAACCGGAGCGTGTATGTTACAGAACTGTGCAAAAACCTGTACAGTTCTGTAACATACACGCTCCGGTTTACCTGAACAATTGACTTGTACAGGCAAACCTGTCAGGTACACCCTTACGTGTATGGCCTGCTTTAGTCGGCTCTTACAAGATCCACGGGAAGAGTCGGGATGGTGACAAATGTAGCCTTACTGCCGTCAGCTCTCGGTAATTTAGCACACTGTAAATTATAGGTTACATAAATGAGGTATTCTCAAGTTCTGTGATTACACCCAGGTATGCTAAGTAAATGGTTCTCGTAGCTAACAAGAAGATGACGTATGGCGTCGTTACGAAGAGTAATTAGTTCTTACATAGACTTCCGCCAGCAGATTCCGCAGCAGGCTTCGTTAAGGTGTTGTTGTTGTTGTTTTTTTCCGCAACTCGACATCAAACGTGCCTATTTTGCGTGGTCCCAACGCTGGCCCAGTACTTGTTGGGGACTTCACATACACCCTTGAATTTCTTCGCAGGTGTATGCAGCTTTCCTCACGATGTTTTTCTTCACCGTAAAGCACTTGTGAATATCAAATGATATTTCGTACATAAGTTTTTTGAAAAACTCATTGATACGAGCCGGGGATCGAACCCACGACCGCTGTGTAGCAGTCGTGCGTTTTATTCGTTCGTTATTCGTTAAGGTGACAGACCAAACGAGCATTCGATATTCTAGCCCCCACTCTACGAAATCAACGAATCACGTTTTGCGTAACGATCGAATTTCGTAGAGTAGGGGGTTAGAATAGTGAATGCTCGTTTGGTCTGAATGCACCTTTATGTTGTCCGGCCCGAAACAACTGCAGGCCTAGCTAAAATGCCATTTTGCAATCGTATACGATAAGCGACAAGTCACGTGACCGTAATAATGTATGGAAATCGTCACGTGACTATTCGTTCGAATCTCTTTCTCATAGCTTTATTACTTATACAGGGTGTATCTTTTGCAACCATAAACATCTCTTTTTAATTTATTGATTAAATAAAGACAGATAACCAACACTACTACTTGTCAGCCTCCGTAGCCTAGTTGGTAGCGACCCTGCCTACAAAGCTGGAGGTTCCGGGTTCGAATCCCGGCGAGGGCATCATTTGTGTATTTATTTATCACAAATATTTGTTCCTTGGTCATGGCTGTGTATGTATTTAAGTATCTATATGTACCTAACTATTATATAGATTATAGATCGTCGCCTGGTATACTCCATTTCAAATACCATGCCCCCATGCCACATAAAACTTTGCGTGGCATCGGGCCATGGTATTTGAAACGGAGTATACGTACATCACAAGCCTTAATTGAGCTTACCGTGGGACCATGGGAATCTGTCGTTTATTGCCGTTATTTTATTATACGAACATACGCCTACGACTACGCCCATGCGTCCATTGAATATCTTTATCTAAATCTGTTTGTTTAATATTTACAATTCACCAATCTATTAGTAGGCGTATGATGGATGTAGTAATTGCTTTCCATTGACAAAATAAAGCATCAAACGAATAATATTTACATTGAGAAGTTGCGCTGTCATAAATACCTATTCAAACGCCGATCCGAGAGCAATCGCTGTATCATGAGCTTTTTAAATGCAATTGACCCGGGTATATGTCTGAAAACTACTACCAATATCACCGTGGGATGGGCAGCAGCATCCCTAAATTGCGGTGGAGACACTGCGATCGCCAACCCGCATGCTAAGCGTGGCAATTATGGCAACAACACCCCATGACGAGTGTACAAAAAAGGCCGTGGCCCCGAGGTTCCGGCGACCCCCGGTGCCCTGGTTATGGTAGCGGCCAGGGTGCTAGCGGGGTCAGGGGTGCTAAGAATCTCAGGCAAAGATCCGGCTACCACCACCGACGTAGCGTGGGTAGGCCCCCCACAAGGTGGACTGATGACCTGGTGAAGGTCGCAGGAGTCTGCTGGATGAGGGCGGCGCAGGACCGATCATTGTGGCAATCTTTGGGGGAAGCCTATGTTCAGCAGTGGACGTCTTTTTAGCCGTGTGGTGACGGCAGTAAGAATACATTTGTCACCACCCCAACTCCTCCTGCGGGTGTCGTAAGAGTCGACTAAGTGATTGAAGTCTCACTAACCACTATGTAATAAAAGATTGTTGATGGGCAGCAGCGTCATCATAGTGGACACATTACTGCGATCGCCAAGCTTGCCCAGCGTGGTGATTATGGGCATTTACCTCCTAATGCGTCTATACGCATAGTTAATAGGAGAGGCCTACGTCCAGCAGTGGACTATCATAGGCTGATGATGGACGTCTTCCGGCTGATATGATGATGATGAGCTTAAATACTCCGTCTAGTGGAGTAATCTGCGCGATGCCACCTGCCGCGATACCCGAGCCGTCATTGGATGCGCGGGCGCTTAATTCAGTCGTTGAATTCTATGTAAACCAGTTGAAAACAATATTACTACTTGGTTATAACGATTGTTTTTAGGGTTCCGTAGCCAAAATGGCAAAAACGGAACCCTTATAGATTCGTCATGTCCGTCTGTCCGTCGGTCCGTCTGTCACAGCCGATTTACTCGGAAACTATAAATGCTACAGTAACGAAATTTGGTAAGGATATGTGTTGTATGAACCGTTACAGGATTATGATACTAAATTGTAAAAAAACCATTGGGGTGGGGGCCCTCCATATATGTAACTGAGGGAAAGAATTTTTTTTTTAGTTGTATATAAGCGTGTGGGGTATTACAAATAGAAAGGTCTTTGAAAATGATAATATGAAGGTTTATCTCTCTCATTTTTATTTAAGCAAATCGTTTTCGAGATATCAGCTCTCAAAGTCTGAAAAATGTGTCCCCCTCCTCTATTTTTTAACCCTAAACTTAGCAGAATTTAAAAAAATCGTGCGTTCTAGCCTTCTCGCCGCTGAGTAGAGCAAAAAATTCTGTCTTAAAAAAAATACAAAAAGTGGGTCAAAAAGTATGTATCTTTAAAGATACACTGCCAAGTTAAGGGACTACGCAAAATAAAATTCTGAAAAAAATATATGTTATGCACATTAATAAACTCTATCAACGATTTTTGGTTTGATTTAATTATCTCCTAGTTTTTGACGTAGGTTGATTTAACTGTATTTTTTTAATAATAAATTGATAATGGTACGGAACCCTTCGCGCGCTTCCGACTCGCACTTGGCCGGTTGTTTGCTTATTTTTTCGTATATCATCGGATCATCGTTTAACACTTTCGCTGACAGTGAAAGAGAAGCGTTGTTAAGCACAAGCACCCGCCTGTCGACATAGTGTCACCGTAAGGCAAGCCTTCGTTGAACTGGATCTATCAGTGCAAGAATATCCCGTGATATTTACAGGCGCCGATCCAGGACTTCGTTCTCTCATCTATGATATGATGGTATTTTATACTTAAAACAGCACCTAGGCGTACCTAAATCCAGTGTGAGGTCCCCCTCAAGTGCCTATATTCCCCTCCTGGATGCGCACCTGGATATTTATACATTTATTTACTTCGGATGTTTCCTGAGTCACTAATAACTTCGCACATCCGTATATAATACTGAAGTCGTACTGAACAACTTTTAGCACGAGGCTAAAGCGGAAATAGCGAAAAAAAACCATATACCGTGTGTACGAGGCAATTAGTGACTCAGAAAACACTGCGTATATACGTCGACCTACTAAAACAATTCAGTTTAGCGCCCAATCTGTCAAAAAGTTAGGACCTCATGCAGAGTCCGCCCGGATAACTACCACCATCTTACCCGTTAACCTGCCGCTAAATAGCAGTGTTTGCACTGCTGTTTTTCGGTTTGAGGGTAAGATAGCCGGTGTAATCACTGGCATAGATAGAAGCAACCCATCTAAGTCCTCAGGGTAGGCAGCGCATATGCGATTTTTTGGTCAACTATGTCCATGGGCCTCAGTTCCTGCTTTCCATCAGTTGAGCTTAGAACTCAGCTCACCTTCGTCACATAAATAAAAAAAAAATAAAAACCTGCTAACAGGAAGAAAATTAACTGAATAATAGTGTATGGAAATGGTCACGTAACTTTTCGTTCAAATCTGTCATTCCCATCAATTATAGTATACGATTGAAAAATGGCACCTTTTAGGCCTGACGGCCTCAGGCCCATTTCTCAAAAGCTTGTAACTTGTAATGCAAGTGGAAGTCTCTTTTTAACATCATTAATAAGATAAGGACTTCCGCTTGCATTACAAGTTACAAGCTTTCGAGAAATAATTTAAGCCCCTGGTCGCCTTATTTTCATACAGGAGAGGATTTGCTATAATCCCTACGCTACCTAAACGGATTTCGAACTTCACATACACCCTTTACTTTATCTAATGCCAGCTTAACCGCAATTAATTTGTAAAGCCAATGGGCCGACGCTGTCTCTGTCAAACTTGTTAATTTTTACGAAAGCGTAACAGAGACGCAATACTTCGAACTTGGATCGTAGCCTGGCCTACTACCGTGAAAATTTCGAGGATTTTTCTCTGTTACTCAAACGAAGACGTCATTAGAGTGAGAGAGACAAATCCTCGAAATTTACGAATTTCGTTTTTCGCGGTAGGACCGAGTACGGTCAGACATGCCTTGAAGACAATACGTCAGAAATGCATTGGTAAATATGACCACTTAGGTCCTTTTAGTTCTTCGCTACTCTTGAGGTTTAAAGTTAAGCCCATAAGACTAATAGAATACGAGTATTTCCAGAGGCTCCTTCGCTAAGATAAAACTGATTATTCTGTGCACTTCTCGTATTAAAAGGCAAGCCACACCGAAAGCGTACACTTGCGCGTATTATAATTATTATCATATTACCCCCTTGTTCAGTCGAAGACAAAATAAGGGGTATACAAAAACGTTCAAAAATATGTCCCAGTGCACTCTAATGCTGTTTAATAAGAACGTCGTAACATATTTATGAACGGATTCTTTCGATACTTATTTTTGCACTTGACTGTTCTTGTAACTACAAAAATCTTGTTGTTGGAATGTCTCTTGCTTTTGGCGGTGACATTTGACACTTGTTACCATTTTTCATCGTTTTCTTACGTGTATGAAACATCACTTTTGACGTCATTTAGCTGATTCTTGACGTTTGTAATTTACGCTCTTTCTGCTGGAAGTAGTAATAAAAAGGGATGTTCGCAACTTCGCACTAAAATAGTATTTTTTTTTAATAATTAAATATGTGTATCTTTTAATATTGAGTTCTTTCAAAACAGATAATAAAAACTAGGACTAAAAAATATATAATGTTGTCAATTGTTTGTCCCTTTCGGTCTTGATAATGTGTCCATAAGAGCAAAAGGGACAAACAATACTTAGCGGCTTGTTAAATTAGCAGACGTTCATGAATAAGGGGGTCAGATGACACACAGCTTGCTGGTCACGCGCACGTGCACGCCGCGCTAGCGGTGTGACATCTAATATGACATTTACATACGATACAACGCGCACTTGCTGCTCACGCATCCGGTGTGGCTTGGCGTTTAATTTACCTTAAAAGATTACAAGCAATAAGCGAGAGGTTAGTTTTCTATAATCGAATTACGGCGGTGCGGCTCAAATAGTACATTACTATAGAGGACGGGAAACGAAGGGTTACAGGCCAAGTAGACATATCTGGCCGATGGAACTGAGGCCACAGATAGAGATACGCGGCCTGTAACCTTGATTCCCGCCGAGATTTTGTATAGTGCTTTTCTCAAACTTGCAATGGAATAAAAAATCGATAGTGATTTTCACAGTACACAAAAAAATAAGTCAAAGAACGAAACGAATCTACAAAAAAATTAAAAAAAAACAACTTATACGTCAATTTTTTTAACTATTTGAGGTAATCTTTTACCCGGTGATATTGACTTTAGTTCTTTTTTTACGGTGAAATGCCAGGTCGTTCTGTCACTTTACAAGTTACTTCCGGTATTTAACTTTTAAAGCAGATGCTTTCGGTACATTGCAGGCCTAAGACTGCAAAGTAGTTATGAAATGCCTTTACATATCAAGTTCAATCATCGAACCAGTGAGATGGTACTTCCGGGTTTAATTTGACGTACGTAATGCCAACATTTCATTGCAAGTTTGAGAAAAATATCTGAACATGCAATCGATCCCCGAAATTTACAATCGTACCGCGAATTGAAACTCGTTAATTTCAAGTATGTATCTCTGTCACTCCAATAAAGGCTTAATAAGAGGGGCAGAGATAAATGCTCGAAACTACAAATTTTACAATATTCTAAGTCGAAGTTCTACTGCAGCATAAAATGGGGTTAGTCAGAGCCTCAACACATTCCAGCGGCCGCCCCGCTCCCCGCAGGCCGCGGGGGAAAACGGCCTAACCGACTTTCTGATCTATTCCAAAAGGGATGAGTTCTAAAATTTGCGAACCAGTGCTAAACCTTTTTTTTTTGCTGCACGAACAACAATGACCTTTATTTTTTGTGAACGCCAATTCTTTCTTCATTAATTTAAAATCGATGTATGTTTAGCAATATACATAGGAGAAGTTTCATACGTTGTACTTCTATAGAGAATGTTCTCGGCAATTGAAATTTTTTTTTATAAGTTCTCATCGGAACATTCTCAATGGGAACTTATTTTTAACTTCTCAAGAAAATTCTCGGAAATTTCCAAGTATATTCCCGCAATTTTGAGAATGTTCTGCATCTTTTACATTGCTATGTACTCGTATGTATGATGTATTGATGATGTGTAGAGTAAACTTCAACCATGAGAAATTCATCCAAGAATTTCGCAGTTACACCCTTCTGCCGCCCGCCCGGGGTGAACGCCCGCTGGATCGGAAATTGCTAACATTATGAATCATGCGCAGGTACTACCTGCCCTTTATGAACCTTCTATTACGTTAGACTTAAGGTCCATTTTCGTGGCAGTTATTAGTGGCATGGATTAGGTTTTTGCATTTTATGCAACATGTGTAAATGAGGTTGTGGCGTGTTTTTTTCATTCAAATTCCACGTTTAAAATTAAATTATTTTTCGTTTTGAGAATAGAGTATTATTTGTAACGGATATAAAAACAAAAAATAAATACTAAACATCATAGTCTATGATGTACAAACGCTGGAAATACACCGTGATCTCTAATAACCCGAAAGATTTTAACAGTGTGTTCTAGACCACATTTAGAAACTATAATGTCGTATAAACTTTTCTGGATGTCGCCTAGTTTCAGAGTTATTACCAATTAAAAAAAACATATTATCTAATTGTAACTCGGTACAAAAGGTATTTCTAACGGCGTTGTTGCCATTATGGAGAATAGTCTCACTAACCTCATAAATAGCTGTCAAAAAGTGAGAAATAAAACCTTTTAAAAATGAGGTTTTTGTAAAAAAAAACCTTAACACATTGTAAGTGCTAGTTTCATGAAAAACGTTTGCTTTTAATGTTAAAATACACTCAAAAATTAAATAACAATTGAAAAAAAAAATAAAAAAAATTTTTTTTTTCGCCAAAAATGACAAAAGTCAAATAATATTTTTTGTTTTTTTTTACATCAAAAATGCGTGGTAAAAAACTTTCGGGTTATTAGAGATCACGGTGTATAAAGATTATAACCTTTTAAAAGTTTTATGATAAGCAGTTAGGTTTATTTCTAAAACTAAGTCTACTAGCACGAAAATTTTAAATTTTGTAGCAAAACATGTTACTGTACAAAAAAAATTACCGTTATTTTTTTAAGTATTACTTGCTTTTTAATACTAAATTAATTTGGAAGGTTTAAAGAAAACTCCCTTTTTTGTGGAACAATTCTTTTATAATAACTACATAGGTTCGAATTCCACTTAGGGCATTTGTGACCTACCACTACTTACAACAATTTCACTTACAAACTAACAAATAAAAATGCAACACACTTTTTAATCAAAAAGCCCTCCCCGTGTAGCCCTTGCAAAGCTTATTTGAAAGACTCATTGGTACGAGCATAAAGGACTTAGAAAAACAAATGATCTGGCTGGATACAGGTACCGTTGGCTAGCTCTGCGTGGTATGCGCAAGAGTCACGATTGTAACGGTCGGGCTTGGAACGCCAATTTGCCTATCCTGTGGGAACCTGGCTTGGCATTCCACAGCTTTGTATATACTAGGCAATTTATTTAAGGTCAATGTTGGTAACCAGGCTTAAATTAAATTAAAAGGAGTTGGAAACAGAAGAGGAAATATGATAGGTCATTTACTTCGTCACGATGACTTTATTAAGGTTCTAATCGAAGGAAAGAAAGAAGGGAAAAGAAAAAGTAGAAGACCACGAAGAGCCTACATGGAGGATCTATCGAATTGAGAACCTCCTCCTTTTGAAGTCGGTTAAATAGATAAATGTTTTACCCCCTTATTCATAAACGTCTTCTAAAGGTGCATTCAGACCAAACGGATATTCGCTATTCTAACCCCCCACTCTACGAAATTCGATCGTTATACAAAACGTGATTGGTTGATTTCGTAGAACGGGGGATAGAACAGCGAATGCTCTTTTGGTTTGAATGCACCTTAATTTAACAAGCCGCTAATAATTGTTTGTCCCTTTCGGTCTTGACAATGTGTCCATAAGAGCAAAAGGGACAAACAATATTTAGCGGCTTGTTAAGTTAGCAGACGTTTATGAATAAGGGAGTTAATCTACTAATCGCGTGTGTTTGTAAATTGTTCGTCAGTAGCAAACAAAAAAAATGCAAACAAACCTAAAAACTTGCATTATTTCAGCCATCGTTGCCCAGTTGGTAGTGAGTGTAGTGACCCTGAGCCTACGAAGCTGGAGGTTCCGGGTTCGAATCCCATCGAGGGCATCGCACAAATGCCGACTTTTATTCTGCTGTTTATGCTAAACGTTACTTTGTACCATGTAATACACATTGGGCGGCACTAGGTAAGAATAGTGAGTAAACAAGATGGCGGATTCGAGTCACGGAGCTATTGTTTAAGAGGATGTCCTTCCATGGATCCATTTCCTAGGGTGATGACGACAACGGATGTTTTTTACTTTATTGGTTATGGAAGAAATGCGCCATTTTTGGGGTCCGTAGCCAAAATGGCAAAAACGGAACCCTTATAGTTTCGCCATGTCCGCCTGTCCGTCTGTCCGCGGCATAGCTCAGTGGCCGTTAATAATATAAATCTGCAATTTGGTACAGATACATATTAATCATGCCAACAAAGTGGCATAACAAAAATTAAAAAAATATATATCGGATACCTCCCAAATTGGTGAAGGGGGGATGATATTTTTTATTAGTTTTAATGATATAGTGTGGGGTATCATTGAATAGGTCTCGAAACGAAACCTTTTGAATAACTACGGAACCACTGAGCATGGCCCGACATGCTCTTGGCCGGTTTTTTGCTATTTATTAAGCAAGAAGGCGTACATATAGTTACATTAAAACTAATAACTCATTATATAATTGGAGATATCAATTAGTTATTCTTAGATTTCTTAGAGCAACCAGCAAAGAAATTACGCACGGATTTCAAATTCAAATTCAAATTTTTATTGCATAATCATGTTGTTACATATATAAGGTGTTACATATAAGTCAATGGAACAGGTACAGAACATGAACCCTGCTAGGGCACAGCAATTTATCTTATAAATAAATAATTGTATCTAAAATCAGTCACATTTAACATAAGACAAAAATAATAATCACTTATTCAAAATCCACATAAGGTACCAATAATAATAAAATAACTTATAAAAAATAATTGATTAAAAAATAAATTTCATTGCAATGTAAAAATTATTCTGCAGTAAATCCAAAATTATATTTTTTTTTAAAAGCGTACTTGTTGCGTATTTTTGCTGTATTTATTTGCTTCTCTTAACCACACGTGCACACAACTGTATTAGAAAATTACACATCTACGGAGGGTAACGAACTGTTTAACAATTTTTTTATTAATCCTACAATGTCGTAATTGGGCATTTTCACTTCTAGGGACACCCAATTAGCTTAACTCTCACAAAAAAGTTAACTTCGATGTCAGCTTTGTAACGACAATTAAGCATGAAATATTTACGTAAATCCACTTTATTCGTGTTTTTATATTGCATATACGTGTATTCTTTCTGGATTAAATGATAACAAAATGTGTTTATATTGAATGCTTAATTGTCGTTACAAAGCTGACGTCGAAGTTAACTTTTTTATGAGAGTTAAGCTAATTGGGTGTCCCTAGAAGTGAACATTCCCAATTAATCACTCACTACATCTATAAACAACTCTTTTCTTGGTAAATGTTGTGTCAACAGTACTTTCGAATCCCTTTCTGATTCCGGTTGGATAATACCTAACGCGCGTATTTGTAAACTCGTTTGTCAGTAGAAAATAAAAAATGAAAATATTTACAACATCGGGGTTCTGTGAGCTAGGTGTGAGGTCCACCGGCAATTCTATATTATCATAGCAAATTACTTCATCCACGAACACTGTTCCTTGTTCAGCAGTTCAACATCCGGTGCTCAATGCCCATTGTGCAGGTCCACGACCCTTGGAACAATTCATATTGTGGTTTATAACGCCGTAATTTATTGTTACGCTAGCCCTACGTACAAATAAAACATGGAAGCCGCCGCACTAAATATGCCTTTCAGAAACAATCCTGAATTTTAGTTGACAAGTGTCACCCCCTCTTCAACGCATCACGGTAATGAATTTCAATATTAAAATATAAAAAATGAAACCGCCATTTAAAAATAGTTGCGATTGGTACATCAAAGTTTAGATTATCAATATTCTATAAACATTTGTCAAAGATGTTGCGCCGAAATATACGCGGCGCTATGTCCTGCCCATCTTAGCACAATTGTTTTTGGGAGCATTTTTGAGCTGGCGTTATATACTCTGTTTGGCTTGGTGTTTAAAAAAAGGTAAACAATCTTGCAGTATATTTTTATTGAAAACGTATTTTCCACTCGTACGAGTAGAAAATACGTTTTAGCAAATATACATAATATAACAAGGAAATACAGTGATTTACATTGTTTTTGATTCATTAAGTACCCAGTTTGCATTTTTATATGCATTTTCTCCCAAACTCCCAACTTTCTTCAAACCAAAGTATTTTTTCTAGTCTTCAAGCTACTCAGTTTCAATTTCAAGAGGCTCTCCCTAAATTCCAGCTATCAGGGTTCCACCGTATTAATCTCATCCGCCGTTTGGGCCTTCAGCGGTTCACCGAGGCGGGTTTTGTCAATCGGGCGACTTTGAAAGACATCCGCGGCTCACAGTTTGTTGAAGCAGTATATGGATTCTCAACTTTTAATTTTATTCATTCAAACAGGAACAAGTTAATCAAACTTAGAGCTTTAGGCACTGCGGCGTAAGAACAGCCTTAGAATACGAACTGGTATAATTACTGGTCACAACACTCTCAAAAGACACTTGAATATTATAGGGTTGACCAGAGAAGCACCCTGGCCTCGCTGTGGCAAGGAGGAATCTAGTACACAGCGATTAATGTGATTTACTAATCATCATCACCATCTTCATATAAGCCGAAAGACGTCCACTGCTGAACATAGGCCTCCCCCAAAGATTGCCACAATGACCGGTCCTGCGCCACCCGCATCCAGCGGACTCCTGCGACCTTCACCAGGTCATCGGTCCACCTTGTGGGGAGCCTACCCACGCTACGCCTTCCGGTACGTGGCCGCCACTCAAGAACCTTCCCGCCCCAACGGCCATCGGTTCTACGCGCAATGTGCCCCGCCCACTGCCACTTCAGTTTAGCGATTCGGAGAGCTATTTCGGTTACTTTGGTTCTGCTGCGGATGGTCTCATTTTAATCCGATCACGCAGAGAGACTCCTAGCATAGCCCTCTCCATTGCCCTTTGGGTGACTTTGAGCCTTCTTATGAGACCCATTGTAAGCGGCCACGTTTCAGTACCGTATGTCATCACTGGCAACACACACTGATTAAAGACTTTCGTCTTCAAACACTGCGGAATATTGGACGAAAATATGTGTCGTAGCTTCCCGAACGCTGCCCAACCGAGTCGGATTCGACGATTGACCTCTTTCTCAAAGTTGGACCTACCTAACTGAATAGTTTGCCCTAGGTATATATATTCGTCTACAACTTCGAGTGTAAAGTCTCCGATTATTACGGGATTTACTAATAGGGGATCTATAAAATAAAATATAAAAGTAAATAGTCGCTAGGATGAGTGCCTTAGATATCCTCTCTTATGGTCCATAGCTACTTTCTACTGACAAAATCAAAGGTATACCTTATTACATGCGCGTTGCACACCTTTCGTACAAAGAAAGATCTTGACGACTCAACTCAAGGGAATATATCATTTCCGTTATCATGTTATCAATAATACATTATACTCTCTGTCCTGAGCTCTCTGGTAATCATACTTAACGACAGTAACATAAAACAAGTCAAAGTTTTAGTACTATTCGGCTGTCAGTGGTAAAAACGTGATATTACATTCCAGTAGACTTCGTTTCATAGTCGCCTAACCCTAAATCGTAAAGTGAGGTTAGGTGTAACCCAATGTATAATATTTATTTGGTATAACATATGTAAAATTAAAGTTACCGCCAGTCAATGTACTGTACATTCCATAGCTTGTCGTGTGCATGTTATAATATGCCTGATATCCACATAACATTAAAATCCCGCATGTAACCATATAATTCTGGCCTACATTTCCACGACAACAGTGCCAAATCGGAGCTCATCTTAATCTAGTTCTCATATGTAAGGGAATAACCCTCTAGGGCTCACCGAAGCGAGAGCTTGTACAGTCGCTAGCAGATATATCGTTGCGTCCGGAGTGCTCAAAAATATGTGAACACGCCAGTATCGTTATGGCAGTAAAGACGTGTTCAGATATTTTTGAATGCTCCTGACGTAACGGTACTCACTGGTCGGGTGGAATCGGGCCGCGCCGAAGCGCACTTTTTCTATACAATTGCCATCAGACCTGCGACCATATATAACATGGGGTATCCTGCCGTTTGACCAAAAATTGTTTAACAAATGTACACTTAGCAACCAACTACTGGCAAAATTATGTTTCGGCAAATGCTTTTTTCTACAAAAACATCTTTGACAATTTATTATTTTAGCAAAATAATTAACTAATAAAATATCATTTTATAAAATGTATTTTTGGCAAAAGAATATTTAACAACAAAGTAAACTGATAAATTTACCATTAGCCTAAAAATGTTTGCTAAAATGGGTTGGAGTATAGCAACGGGGGCGCGGGACTTAAATTTGATGGGGGTGGCGTCATTATGACACGTATTTTTTTATGATGCTATCGTATAGAGGACGCTAAAAGAAGCATGTTTTGTATGAACAAATTTTCTTAGAACTTGATAATTACCAAGATATTGGCTCCTAAATAAAATTTGGTTTTGGTCAAAATTTTTAATATTACTAAATCTGGTGTGAGCGAGCGAAGCGAGCGAACAAAACCTTCCAGGGCGGATCCGACTCGGATAAGTTAGGTTAGAAGACTAAGGCGGGAGCAAAGGTTTTTTTTTTGTTGCAACCCAGAAAACTTCTGCAGTGAGCGAGCGAAGCGAGCGAACAAAACCTTCCGGGGCAGATCCGACTCGGATAGGTTAGGTTCGAAGTTATTTTTTTTTTTGTTGCAATCCAGAAAACTTTTCCCCAAAATCAAAAATGGTCTAGATAGGTATTAGGTGAATGTACAAATATGTTAAACGTAGTTTTAGGTGACATGTAAAATATACAATTGATTTATTTATTAATTTATACATTGTTCTAATGTATTAATTGCTTAATGATTATTTGTCAATTGAGTTTTTGTAAAATGATACATTTGCGGAATAACATTTTTGCCACTTACTACATTGGTGAATCGTTTGTTGTAAAATAAATATTTGCTAACATTGTTTTGGTTAAACATTAGTGAACCATAACATGGACATCTAACGCCTCCTCAAAAATGCCCCCAAAACAATTGTTCAATTGTGCATAGATGGGCAATGGGCAGGACATAGCGCTTTTCTTAACATCGCGCATATTTTTGAATTTTGAAAGGCAATTTAGTATGGCATGCGGCTTCCATGTTTTATTTGTTCGTAGCATCAGACACATCTGGGGGGCTACAATGATCTCTTAAATGCGTTTCAGTTTAGGTTAGGCTTGTCAGTTTTTGACAGTTTTTCTATGGAACATATCGCGATTCAGATTAGATCCTAAAATACAAATACAAATACAAATAATTTATTCGTGGCAAATATAACAAGCATAACAGGACAAGACAAAACAGACAGATTCAGCACTTAATATTATACCACGAAATGGACTCGCCTCAGCATAATGTCGACCCGAAAGCCAACGCTGATCTTCCGGCGAGCCCATTTTTTTTGGCCACGACCGCAGCGTGTGAACATGGCCTAATAATTCGCGCCCAATGGAGGACGCCAAGTAGGGCAACACACAAACAAATAAATATGACGCAACATTGACAAGGCCATGTGTCACATCAATTTTTTTACAAATAAAGTGAAAAGTTAAACTAAATCACATTATTTGATCGTGGTAGCTCCCCAGGAGGCCTAGCCAAGATGCCATTCTGCATAATAAGTAATGTATGGAAATGGTCATTGGTCACGTGACTTTTCGTTTGAATCTATAATTCTCACATGTTTATTAAGTATCGTATACGATTGCAGATTGTCCACTAGGGTGGATCGCGGTTGTATGAGTTTTTTTTTTTTTATTTCAAACGTAATCGGCTAGGGAAAAGTAGATGCTCTGCTTATTACATTAAAAGGAAATTAACTTATTTTTTAAAATTTCTTAGTTTTTATACTGCCCCAAGCCTGTCAAACATCAACCATATTGTAATCTGTGGGCCACATTTTGGCAAAGATAACTATAATTTTGGTGTATCGTTGTAGTCTGCGTCTGATAATAGTTATAAAGACTAGGCTAGAATCGCGGAAAATAATGCCGGTATTTAACACAAAGAGAGATTACAAACTAATGTAAGCGTGCGAAATTTTGACAATTTTCCAAGGTATTTTCTAAGATAAAAAGTCATGTTAATTGCAAGAAATGTGTACTACTAGGTTATTTGTATCTTTTTTAATAATAAATAGATGATTTAAATATTTTTATTTTCTTTTAGTGGCCTTAAACACCGACTTAGATCTGTCTATAATTTTCATATTTTCAGTGGTCTTGGGGCAGTACAAGATGTACGAATATTAAGAATTGACCCTAATGTTTTTCATTTACTTTATTATGGAGCATCGATTTAGAACTAGCCCATTTCGAAAATCGAAAAAAAAAATATTCGATCCACCCTAATGTCCACGCTGGGCGGGCGGAGTGGCAATCGCAGTTTGGTGTCTCCTATGATGAGGCTGTCAATTAATGTCTATCCATCTTCAAATAGGCGATTTTTTACTTAAATTGTGTCCGAATGTATACATATAGTAGGATAATATGTTTTGTATGGAATAAATAATTTAATGGGAAAAATGGCAAGCAATCGTTCTGAGTTGGTGTTATCCCTAGGAAAATATGTATGATCGTGTTAAGATGCATTTAGACCAAACGAGCATTCTCTCATTCTATCCCCCACTCTTTGAAATTCGTTCGTTACATAAAACGTGATTCGTCAAAATTGGTTGATTTCGTAGAGTGGGGGGTTTGGTCTAAATGCACCTTTAGCGACCGAAGCTCTTGTATTTACGTGCTTCAGTAGAAACTAATAGACTAGACACAACTAATATTGCTTTTTTATTCCTAGCAAGCATTTCTCCGTTAGAAAGCCTCTCTCTTTTCGCCTTAATCCTCAAATCAAAATCCATCAAACGTCAAAATAATAATATTTAATAAAACATTTACCGCACACATCCCAAGAACAGCAATAAAGTTCATTTTCACCAGCGGTCGACGTATATTTATATACATATTTATGTAAACGATTTTGGCCCTTACGCCTTGGACATAAGTCTTGTTATGTATACATATTTTTAGATGCATCCCATGTGCAGCTGCAACAGTGTTGCCAACTAGTGAAACAGCTGACCTTTTAGAGCTAAGACATAAAAACCTAGGGCACCTAGATAAGAGTGAAAGTTGGTTGCGTGCGTAATCGAAAGCTTTCTTTTATTGACTTATTGAAAGCTTAAACTTGTTTGTGTAACTTATTTTATTCTCTATTATGGTATTAGTGCTTGCCAAACTCACAGAATAGGGATGATGACTGTAGTTAAAATAAAACACTAAGCACACTTTAACATTATGCACGACATAAAACACGAATAAATTATTACTAAGATGTAGATTGCAGTAATTTTTGTACAGAACTTCTATTTAATAAATTGAAATAAACTTAAAAGAGTAGATTTGGCAGTACCTACTCAAACGTGACGTCACTTTTGAGTATTTCATATAAAATTCCATAGAAAAAAGCGCGGGAAACGTGAAACGCGTCGGTCGGGTTTACGCTGCTCTTAATTTTAATAATTTAAATTTTAGATATTATTGCACAGGAAAGTGATAATTTGTATATATTTCTTTAAATTATATATGTTTTATTATTTTTGTATATATAGGTAGTGTAATCTCATCTTATTTGGTAAGTTTTAGTATTTAAGTGTAGTAATGGGGGACGATCCTCCCGATCCTGGTGGTGGCAACCTCCAGGTCGGTATGAACGTCGTGATTGAATCGGAAATGGATACTGATACTTCAGTCAGTAGTAAATCGGAATTGAAAAGGCCTAAGGTGTACAAGCGTTGCAAACATTGCAATAAAAAACGACGAAAGAATAATGGCGGCAATTATGTTTGCGATTGTGAAACAGAGACTCTAAAAGAAATTCCAGCTCAATCAAATATCAATAACCCTAATGTAAAAATAGACGCTAATGTTAGTAACAATAATAGCAGTAATAATACCTCTACAAAAGTCGGTAGGGATTTGTTTACGCCCTCAGACGTGGCGCCTTTTACAGTTCATGTACAGTTGAAACAACAAACTGATCCCAACTCGTCCCTGCACCCGGTGGCTTTCGGTAAATTCTTAGTCAAGCAAAACTTTAAAAATATCATTAATGGAAGCGTAAAGCGAATTGGCAGTACCAGAATTTCTATGGCATTTTCATCTCACACTGATGCTAATTTATTTGTCACGGATCCGTGTCTCGGGCTAAATAATTTATCCGCATATATTCCTTCATTTTCAGTGACCCGCATGGGCCTAACCCGCGGCATTCCAGCACAATGGTCGGAGGAGGAAATTATAGAAAATATTTCTGTTCCTGTAGGATGTGGAAAAGTAATCAAGGTTCGGCGTTTAAACCATAAGGTTATATCGAATGGGTCTGTTTCCTGGCAACCCTCCGAAACAGTTGTCATAACTTTTGACGGCCAAGTATTGCCAAAAAGGATTTTTTCATGCTACAATGCGTTAAACGTGGAATTGTACATATTCCCTACGATCCAGTGTTTTAACTGTTGTAAATTCGGACACACTAAGAACAACTGCAGGTCAAAGCCTAAATGTTTCAAGTGCGGACAGTTGCACTCTGGACATACCTGTTCTGTGGAGGAGGAAGATTCCATTTGCTGTCTATGCAATGGTTTCCATTTCGCCACGAACAGATCATGTCCAGAGCACAAAAGGCAAAGAGACATAAAAGTATCTATGGCGAATAATTGCATCTCGTATGGAGAAGCAGTGAAGTTGCATCCAACTGTTACAAAATCTTTTGCAGATGTTCTTAGGACACAAAATCAAACCCAGGTTCGCTCAAGTTTACCAGACAACACTCGTAAACCAGTCTCAGATTCTTATATGCCTCCTCATTCATACAAAAAAACTGTGTTTCTCAAACCTCGTTCCCCATCAAGGAAAACTGCAACAGGTTACGATGTGGCTGCACATAAGTCAATAATTAATGAACAATCTCTTCCATCTTCACCTAATGGGGTTGCTCTGAGACAGGATTCTCATGAAGAGCCCCAATCTAAGGATCAATCTGTTGCTGAGGAAATCCAAGCCTTAATTAAAACCTTATCTAAGCCTAATATTACCATACCGTCCCACGTTGCCCCCTTGCTTGAAGAGCTTGTATATACTATTAAAAATAATGGACAAAATAGTTCAATGGAACTGCAGAAGTATAATAAGTAAAAAACAAGATTTCATTTATTTATTAAACAAATTTAAACCTTTCATTTTTGCTCTCTCTGAGACATGGCTTAAGCCTGGAGCTCTTCTCAGAGCTAACGGCTATACATGCCTCAGAGAGGACCGTCCTGATGGGTGCGGCGGTGTAGCTCTACTCATCAGGAATTCAATTTCATTTTCACCATTTCATCTTTCATCACACAGCAATGATATTTCAATTGTTGCTGCCATTGTAAATAACATTTGCATCCTTTCTGTATATATTCCTCATCCATCATCAGCAGTATTTGATGAGCTTGAATTAATAATTTCTTCTCTACCTAGGCCCTTGCTAATTTTAGGGGATTTTAATGCGCACCATCAGATTTGGGGTAGTTCTATATCCAACTATCATGGAAATCGAATGATTCAAATTTTAGATAGTAATAATTTATGTGTTTTAAATACTGGTTCTGCCACCCGTCGAACTGCACCCACAGAGTCAATTAGCGCTATAGATTTATCTATTTGTTCAACTGAATTAGCCTCTTCTCTCACCTGGTATGTTCTGGACTCAACATATGGAAGTGACCACTTCCCTATTATAATTACTTTTCCATCTTCTATTCCATCATCTCCTAGGCCTAGCCCTAGGCTTAAATACAATTTAGGAAATGTGGATTGGGACCTATTTAAAAGCCGTGTAGAGGAGAAATTATTGTGTTTGCCCATTGTGGATCACAATAATATAGTTAATTGCTCGGTAGCCTTATCCCAGGCTATTACTGAAGTTGCTGATGATATTTTTCCAGTAAAGAATAGTGCATTAGGTAAGATTCCTTCACCTCCTTGGTGGGATGATGAATGTTCACAAGCAATTAAACGGCGTAAAGCGGCTGAAAGACAGTACTGTAGGTTCATGACAGATGAGAATTTTAATTCATATATGCATGTTGCTAGGGAGACAAAGAAATTGCTGCGCAAGAAAAAATATGAAGGTTGGAGACAATTTTGTTATTCACTCAATCCCAGCGTAAAGCCTTCCATAGTATGGAATAATATTAAAAGATTCAGAAATGCCTTCAATGATACTCCCAGACATTTACTTCCACCTGACCTTGCTCAGCAATTCATGGACAAACTAGCACCTGCATATGTTCCGGAGAGATATGTTTTTCAACCTGCTTCCTTTTTATTCTCTGAACAGTCAGATTGTTCTAGTTTTAATGGGCCATTTAAAATGGAAGAACTAAAAGGTGTATTAAGTAGTTTAAAAGATTCTGCACCCGGAGAAGATGGAGTTCCATATTCTTTTCTAGTTAATGCCAGTGATGGTATTCATTTGTACTACCTAAACATAATAAATTCTGTTATCCAGTCTGGTACTGTTCCTGAGGCATGGAGATCTCAAATTGTTCTTCCCATTTTAAAACCCAACAAATTGCCTTCAGATGTTTCGTCCTACCGCCCAATAGCCCTATCTTCAGTTTTCACCAAAATAGCAGAACACTTAGTTAAAAACAGATTAGAATTTTATCTTGAGAAAAACCACTTACTGTCATACAGTCAATTTGGTTTCCGCAAGGGAAGGTCTACTTATGATAGTTTGTCAATTTTTGTATCGGAAATTCAACTAGCTTTCTCCAAAAATGAATCTGTAGTTGCAGCTTTTCTTGACATTAATGCAGCCTATGATAATGTATTAGTATCAGTATTACAAGACAAACTTTACAAGTTAGGTATACCAATATTACTAATACATTTTATAGTTAACCTTTTATCTGAAAGATCTATTAGTCTAATTATAGATGACACTAACAGGATTTCTCGTTTAGTGTGGAAAGGTCTTCCACAAGGATCTGTATTAAGCCCATTGTTGTACAACATATATACTTTTGATTTAGAGTCCTCATTAAATGGCTTAGTTAGAGTTTTGCAGTATGCTGATGATTTACTTTTATACTCTCCAAATCTTTCAATAGAACAAGCCTGCAGAACCATAACTTCTTCATTAAGTTTATTAAAACAATGGTTAGAATTCAATGGACTGGATCTCTCAGTCTCTAAAAGTGTAGCCGTTTTGTTTTCTAGAAAGCTAATTCCTCCTCCAATCATTGTGCAATATGGTACCTGTCCTATACCTGTTAAAAAAGAAACTAAATTCCTAGGTGTAATCCTTGATGCAAGATTAACAGGCCTCCCACATTGCGATTATATTGTGTCAAAGTGTGAAAAAAATATCAACATCCTCAGGTGTGTTTCTGGAGTATGGTGGGGTTCACATCCTTTTTGTATGAAATTGATGTACAATGCCTTAATAAGAAGTAATCTTGATTATGGAACATTTCTCTTGGAACCCGGTAGCATAGCTGGCTTTAAGAAATTGGATTGTATTCAAGCAAAAGCGCTTAGAATAATTTGTGGGGCTATGAAATCCAGTCCAATTAATGCTATGCAGATTGAGTGTGTTGAACCTCCTCTACATTTTCGTCGTCAGTTTCTTTCAGACAGGTATATTTTCAGGTGTTCACAATTTTCAAATCATCAACTTTGGTCCATTTTGCCCGAGCTCTTGCATCAAGTTTTAACATCTAGATATTGGAAGAACAAAAACCCTCCATGTGTAATTAAAAGTTTTGAGAGGCTTAAATCTATATCAGCACCTATAGTTACTTCCTCAACACTTCCAATATTTCAGCACAATTTTGATTCTTTGACATTAGTTCCCCATGTTCTTGTTAATATAGGTATAGCAAAAAATGACATAGAACAAAATCAACAATTTCTTAATTTCATAGGAACTGATGGCCATGGTG
>JALPQI010003802.1:0-12225 GCA_025490895.1 Thaumatotibia leucotreta | reverse complement strand
TGTCTCGGAGACACATTTTCTAGGTAAGAGTTTCATGGATTTATTTATTTAGTTATTTTATTTAATTTGTATATCATCATGTAAGATTAATCTTTATTGCACAAAATAAAAATCATACAAAAGGTGCTATGAAGCATTCTCTACCAGTCAACCATCGGCAAAACAGAGAAACTGTGAGCGGTGCAAGAGAAACTAATAAACAATGAACAAAATAACAACTGATACAATACTGAATACACTATTACATAGATAATATGTAGCAATCTGTCACACATAAACACATTGTTACTATTCTTTAACTAGGTACTATAGTATTTGAGTCTTTTATATTAATAAATTGAAGTATTTAATTGTATTAATCCTGATATATCATAAGAATCTACAAAAAATTAACAACTCAACTTTCAACATACTATTGTGTATGACGAATGATGAATAATAAATATTTTAATTAACGCATCACTTCCGAAAACATTCACCCTTGCCTTGACAGTTGACATTACAATTAGAGCGTGACATTTGACAGGAATAGATGACGAATAGGCTAGTCTCGGATGTGACGTCACACCCCGTCCACACGTGCTGTTAATTAGATCGACAAAAAGGTAGAGCGACCACGAAAGCTTGTCATGTTTTTGAATAAATTCATTCTTTTTACGGTTCTATAGTAAGCTATTAGAGTCTCGCCATGTCAGTCTGTTTGTCTGTGCGCAGCATAGCTCCGTGGCCATTAGTGCTACAAATTTGCAACTTGGTAGAATAAAAGATATAAAAAAAAATTCTTCGTCTACGTCGTAGTCGTGACGTGGGGATGTTTTTTTTTTATTTTGCTGTAATCCTATATTGTGGGATATTTTTAAGAAGGTATTATAAAAAAAAAATAAGGGTCCCACAAGAAAACTTTTTCCAAAGTCAATGTTTCCGGAATTAACCACTCCAGGAGAAAAAAAGAGTGCCCACCCCCCTCTAATTTCGAACCGGGGGTAAATTTTTTTTCAAAAAATCATGAAGAGCATAAAATAGTTTAAAATAAAGCTATTTCGAACGTAATCGGGCATGGTCTGCCTGCAACCACGGGTGTAACGTAATGCCCAAAACATCAGAATAATATTAAACGCGAGTTTACGCGATTAAGTCCTTAAAAAGATATTTGTGATAATCGTAAAAGTTCAAAGCAATATATTGTCTTTCAGATAATATAATGATGATGATTGTGACATAATATATTTGTAGTTGCAAGCTTTCTTAGGCTACGGTAACTTCCTACTATGTTACCCTTGCATGTCGACTGGTGAAATCTTTACATTTCTTAAGAAGTATGTTCTCAATCGCCAATCCACTGTCCCACGTACCAGCGTGGCGATTATGGGCATTTACGTCTAATGCGTCTATATGCATAGTTAATTGAGGCCTGCGTCCAGCAGTGTATTGATATAGGCTGATAATGTAGGTATATAAGGTGTTTTCAAATTAGTTGCCGAATACTTTAGTGTATGCATGAGCTCAATAAGGAACAACTTTCGCTATGAGACTCATATCGAAATCATGAAAAAAAGTCACCTTCCTATACAAAGCGGGCCCACTGGCTGATCAACTTCTTATGAAAACTGTTTTTTTTTTTCGAGATTTCGATATGAGTCCCGTAAAGAAATTTGTTATCATGAGCGTATGCAAACCCTAAGCGGTCGGCAACTAATTTGATACCTAACACCTTATACAGGGCGTTCCAAAGTTATGGGACATGAAGGGGAAGTACCTTAAATATCGTAGATAGTGTATTTTGCTGAAAGGACTTTATGTTATTCAAAGTTTTTCAAAAAATTACTTGCTTCACCCGGAAATCGAACCAACTACAATTTTTTTTCTAATTTTGAACCAAACTTTTTTGGTTATTCTTTTAGTTTTAGATACTATGTTTCTTAAGAAAAATTGTTATTTTTTTATCCATTCTTTCGAATGACAGAATAAAATAACGATTTTTTTTTGTTTTAAAGTATGTTCGATGCCTAGAAAAAGCAAATTTTTTTTGGGTTTTTCTTAATGCAGTATTATTTAATTTTCAAAATAAAATAAAGTCTTCTTTCAGCAAAATATGCTATCTACGATATTTAAGGTACTTCCCCTTCATGTCCCATAACTTTGGGACGCCCTGTATATGTTTGATGTATTTTCTCAAAACGCTAGTTTTAGTAGTGGTACTAGAGCGCTAGTTGTCAACGACACAAATTAGTTGTCGACAAATAACTGAACGGGTCGGGCTCATTAAAGGCGCTTACACACTTGCGTTGATTAAAGAGTTGCCGCGGATTTTCGATGCAACGAATAAATTTGTGTATACGCTATGAATAAATGTATGATCGCAAGTAACCGTAAAAGTGCAATTTTATTTGGGTCATAAAATAATGTGAAATTATTAGGAAACACGTGAACAAAAAATAGAGAATCAAATATAAAATAAAACAAATTAATTTATTTAATTATTTATTATTTATGTCAGCAATAATGCATTAACTTATGGTGTTGTTAGGATTTTTTAATACTAAGCTGCAAAATATTATATATTATATTTTAAAGTATCAAAAATAATAATGAGCCAATATACTGAAAATTATTAAATTAAAAGTCGATGCAGGTAATTGAATCATTTCCTCATTTAAATACGTATTTCCACCGGCATTAAACAGCCATTAAGAAAATACTGACACGTACACGATATTCGCAATCTGAACTTGAAAAATGTACGTGATTATGATAGGTAGAGTGTGGTCGGGATGTGTATAAACGCGCCTTGCTGCGAAACGCCTTCACTTTCTGCACATATTCTAGTGGTATATTAATTTGGCCTTTTTGTCCAGAACAGACAGTCAACAGACGTCTCTTAACTTAGCAAGCCGCTAAGTATTGTCCGTCCCTTTCGGTCTTACCAATTTCAATAAGACAGAAAGGAACAAGGGAAAAATAAAATAAAATAAGGGGTTATTCTTTTTATCCAAAAACTAGTTATTTGATCACAAAACGTACAAGCATTTTTACGATCGAGTTTAAATGCAACTTCGAAGAAATCACACCGAACGACGAAGAATGTAGATCAGACAATTTTGAATACAAAGTTATTCACACCCCGTGTATAACTCCCTTTAGGGCTGTCAAATAAATCATAACCTAGACGCGGACGCGTAACAATTTTAATTAAGCCCAGGATTTACTGGCACCCCTGATGTAGGTAGAATTATTTCGTGTAGAATTGTGGAGTATTGATTAATGAAGTTTTGAGATATTCGGTTTAGTGGGTATGTTGTTTTTGGTAAGCCGTAATGAAATCAATGTCAATAAAAAATACATGACTTTCGTGAAACTCATTCTAGAAAATAAAATAAATTTAAACACCATCTTCAGACAATTTCACACAAATCAACCTAGTCCCACGGTGAACTCAATTAAGGCTTTTTTGTGTGATAAGCACACTAATAAATACCCTCGCCTGGATTCAAACCCGGACCTTCCAGCTCTGTAGGCTGCCAACTAGAAACAATTATAGCTAACGGGCTTGAACTTGCTAAACATAGTTAATATACCTATTCGATCATCAAATATGAATCCAAAAAATGTAACAGAATATAGCGTGTAGGTACCTACTCGTAAATATAAAAGCAAGTGAATAAAATATCGAATTCGAGGCACTAGATAAAAGTATTAAGGACCTAAGTACCGAAGATAAAACCCTCGCGTTTTTACGCGTCTTCGAGTAAAGTGAAATATTTCTACTCTCCGTGAAAGCTTGGTGAAATCTTTCTTTTTAGCACTTAGGTTCAGGTATAAATTTAGGACTAAATATTATCTGAATGCTCACAATAATACAGTTACTATATTTTGACGTATTGTATCTCTTATAAGAGAAAAACATCCGTGGTTGGTCTACTGCCTTACCTAAATATTATACAGAAAGAATAATAAAAAGATTTGCTGTACAGCGAGGAAATGTCGGCAACACCCTCGGTTCAATGCCACAAGGGCCAATCTTAGATATAATAATATGTAGGTATGTAGGTTAGGTTCCGAAATTTATAACTACCTCCTTCACTGCTACGCGGACCCAACGAAGTTGATGTACCGATCAAACGAGTTGTCGTCCGAAGTCGGCTGCCAACAAGGCGATCCCCTGGGGCCAGCTATTTTCAGTTTGGCTATAAACCCCATTATTCAAAATTTGTCTTCAAAATTCAATGTATGGTACCTGGATGACGGGACCCTAGGAGGTGATGTGGACTCCGTACTTTCAGATCTCACAGTTATTATAAATACATTTAAATCAATTGGACTAGAACTAAATTTCAACAAATGCGAACTTTTTATCCCAAATTCTTGCGAAAACATCGACGAATTAAAACAAAAATTTAATGAATTATCGCCTAACATTAAAATAGTCGACCAAAGTAACCTGTACCTCCTAGGGTCTCCCATCTTTGAAGAAAGTTTTCCCGACTTAGTTCAAAATTATGTTACCAAATTCCAAAATCATTCTCATCGTTTGTTACAGATTAAGTCACATTATGCTCTGAGTATTATAAAATTTTGTCTTTTTGTTCCTAAATTAACATATGTGCTACGCTGCTGCCCTCTTTGGAAACATCAAAATCTCTTGTCAGAATTAGATTGTCTCATCAAAAATAATTTAGAGTCGGTTTTAAATATTCAGCTAAGCGAGCAGTCCTGGACCCAAGCATCTCTTCCCATACGGTACGGTGGCATAGGGATCCGCAAAATTTCGAGTGTCGCTTTACCAGCCTTTTTGTCGTCAGCCCACAGCTCGTTCAGTCTCATGGGAAAAATCCTACGCTCTAACTGTGAGACTTCGGGCTTGGCTGACGCCAAAAATGCTTGGTCGATAGCTTGCCCCGGTCAAAATTTCCCCGATCACCCGAAATCTCAAAGGAGCTGGGATGACATTGCTTCTAAATTAACCCTTTCCTCCCTTCTCAGCCAATCCAGCACGGAGGGGCAAGCCAGGCTGCTAGCCGTAAGCACCACGGAAGCTGGATACTGGCTCCGAGCGCACCCCTCCCCAAATACTGGTACTTTTTTAGACCCTAAAACTCTCCAAATTTCAGTTAGTCTTCGCCTCGAGGTCCCGGTCTGCGCCCCACATTGTTGCCCCTGTGGAATCGACGTTGACCGTCTTGGACACCACGGACTTTCCTGCCGACTAAGTGCGGGCCGCTTCTCAAGGCATACTGCCCTCAATGACATAATCCGACGGTCTCTTGCGTCAGTTGGTGTGCCGGCTCTCTTAGAGCCGACCGGCATATCCAGAACTGACGGCAAGAGACCTGATGGTATGTCTTTGGTTCCGTGGAGTATGGGACGGGTGCTGGTGTGGGATGCAACCTGTGTAGACACGCTAGCCCCGTCTCATCTCCACCGAACCTCTGCGAGGGCAGCGGCAGCAGCAGAGGCGGCCGAAAAAGCCAAGGTGAGAAAATACAGTGGTCTCGGCGCCGAATATAATTTCGTTCCTTTCGGCGTCGAGACCTTTGGTCCGTGGGGTCCTAGCGCTCTGAGTCTCTTCAAAGACCTATCGAAGAGACTCAGAGACGCCACGGGAGACCCAAGAGCTGGCAGCTTCCTCGCTCAACGCATTAGCTTGGCAATCCAGCGAGGAAATGCTGCCAGCGTCCTGGGTACCATGCCGCAGGGGCCTGTTTTAGATTTATTTTAGATTTTAGTCAAAGTCAAAGTCAAAGTCAAATAATTCTTTATTCAAATTGGAATAGCAACAAACTCTTTTGAATCGTCTAGATATGAAAACTACTTCCGGTTCGAACCCTACACCGCTGACCCAAGAAGAACCGGTAAGAAACTTGGCGGGAATTATTTTCTCAAACAATGATGGTACATCTTACAACTAACATGCATTAAAAAAAATACATAAAATTGATTTTAAATAAATTGAAATATAATAATAATAACAAGAGATGTAAAGTCTCTAAAAGTCACAACATTTATAAGTAATAATTTATAGAGAAGTAAGGTTTCTCTCCGAATAGGTATATAATAATAACATTATATAATGCACGTTTGGAGATGTATAGGGTCTCCAAGCGTAAATTATCGTAATTGAATGTCATGACTTTAACAAACTAATAATTAAATCCTAAATTACTCCCACGGTGTTTTATCATTCATGTAGTCTTGTGTACTATAATAAGCTTTAGATATAAGTTTACGCTTTACAAAATGCTTAAATTTGTTGACTGAAAATTCAGTAACATTTACTGGAAGTTTATTATAAAATCTTACACAATTACCCATGAATGATTTCCTAATTTTATGGAGCCGAGTGGCGGGTACTGCGAGCTTATGTTTGTTTCTAGTATTAATATTATGTATGTCACAGTTTTTCCTAAAATTCATAATATTTTTATGTACATACATAATATTCTCATAGATGTATTGAGAATACAATGTCATTATATTAATAACCTTAAACTTATCTCTAAGTGAGTCTCTAGGGCTCATTTTATATATCGCTCGAATAGCCCTCTTCTGCAGAACAAAAATAGTGTTAGTCTCTGAATTGGCAGCACTGCCCCATAATAAAATGCCATACGACATAATGCTATGAAAATAACTAAAATATACTAACCGAGCTGTATCGACGTCAGTTAATTGACGGATCTTGCTCACTGCAAAAGCTGCAGAACTCAGTTTATTCGAGAGATTAGATATGTGAGGACCCCACTGAAGCTTAGAGTCTAGTGTTATACCAAGAAAGACTGTACTTTCAACTATTTCCAATTCCTCACCTTTCACAAATATACTAGCCTGTTGATGTTTTACGTTACTTGTAACAAATTTAATACATTTAGTTTTTTTCTCATTCAACATTAAGTTATTCATATTAAACCAGTTTACTACTTTCGAAATAGCATTGTTTACATCATTCCAAGCTTGTTGCTGTCGTTTGACTTTAAAAATAAGTGAGGTGTCGTCAGCAAACAATACTATGTCATGGTGGGTCTCTATGAGATGTGGCAAGTCATTTATGTAGATAAGGAAAAGGAAAGGCCCCAATATAGATCCCTGTGGTACACCCGTGGTTTATTTAGTTTTATTTTAGATTTTATGTAGTTTTAGTTTAGTTATACTTTTTAAATAAAATTTTGTATTTGTGGTTAGGTTAGTTAGATTCAATTTATGTAAATAAATTGTGCAGTTTCGAAAATGAAGACCGGTAAAAAATTATAATAATAAAAATCCTGAAATTAAAAATTCTTCATAAAACAGATATATTATGGTGAGTACTTTGAACGCGTAAAGGTACTCACCATACCTTTTTGAAAACTTTTTCTTATAAATGTATTGGTAGTCTGTTATAATTATTAGAGTATGAACGAGTCTGGCTGACAAACCCGATTTTCTTAATACTCAACATACAGAAATAGCATTGTCTTGAATTCCATAATGTAGTATCATCAACATTATATTTGTAATTACTTACATACATAAATATACAGAAAAAAAATCTGGATATATTTACTAAATGAATTATAAAGTGATTACATGCATCGTCAATCATGCATTACACGCTGCTTATACATACCTACATATTCAAAATATTACATATTATAATACATTACGCATACATAGGCGTTGTCATACAGTGGTCCGGTCAACATACTGGCTCGATACTACACTTATGACTGTGGCCATACCTTCGTCCTTAACATTCCGTAGGTCTCTTTTCGCCCCCCGCTGCCGAGGGTAAAAACTCCTGTTGTTTACCGGCCATTTGTAGATATCCATCTGTGAATAAATTACGGATTAAGAATGACTTTTTAAGTGGATCGATGGTAAACGGCTGTTACACAAATGTTATTCGGTTTTCAATGTTTTGTGATTTGTTAGATACTTAGTCGCGTT
Source organism: Thaumatotibia leucotreta (assembly GCA_025490895.1). Taxonomy (NCBI): domain Eukaryota; kingdom Metazoa; phylum Arthropoda; class Insecta; order Lepidoptera; family Tortricidae; genus Thaumatotibia; species Thaumatotibia leucotreta. Next base: position 4,305 of record JALPQI010003802.1, on the reverse strand, counting down.
CGAATTCGGAAGCCCTGCAGTGTTATTCACTAAGGAAACCGCCTTGCTGTCAGCGCTGTGTCAGCGCTGCGATAGCGTCGAGCCTAAAAATGGTATTCACTAATTTTCTTTAAACGACACTAGTGCTCGGCGACGAATGCGGCGTGAGCTGGAACTACACTGTGTCAAGAGTTTGACGTTTAATGTACGAACTTCGTATTCTCTAACGAAAAACAGCGACGAACTCGCCCACAACCTCGCTCACAGCCTCGATTCCTAATGTCAAATAAAACAGCTAGGATTTTGGACAAGGCTATCTCGACACAAAACAGAAAAAACAGTAGAAGCGTAATATAAGCGCAGCGCGTGTGGCAACAGTAAGCAGCGCAAGGCTTACCTGCACAAAAGTTAACCACAGTAGGCCGTCAGTTCTCTAAGCGCGCTCACGTGAGATCGTTTTCGAATAAATCAGAAAAAGAATGTGCAATTATGCCTTTTTGTGCCGTTTTAGGATGTAAAAGTAACAGCCAGAAGTCAAACCTCACCAATGAAGGTATTTCATACCACCGGAAGTTCTTAATTTGTTAATATTTTAATATTTTCTAAAATATTTCGTCTTCCGCAAGACGTTTGTACTACACTAAATAAGAAACAACTTTATATGCCAATAATAAGGTCGTTTTTTATTTGGCATGAAACTATGGAAATTTCTAGAATTTCGGAACGATAGGCTGAGTAGCGGCCAATGCGAGGAAAGGGTCCAAAAAGGTATCGATATCGATATTTTGTTTCGTCGATATACCTACATTAGTTGTCTTGAGCCGATTAAGTGAAAAAAATTGAAACATGTTCTCTATAATCTTTATTTATTTAATCGGGTTTCCGACTGTCATCGTCATCATCATCATCATCTCAACCTTTTGCTGCCAGCTGCTGAGCGTAGGCCTACGTATCATCATATTATAATATTGTGGATATTAAGGTTTCGTGGCCAAATCATAGTTTCACCATGTCCGCCCGACTGTCATCGTCATCATCATCATCATCTCAACCTTTTGCTGCCAGCTGCTGAGCGTAGGCCTGCATGTCATCCAATTATAATATTGTGGATATTAGGGTTTCGTTGCCAAATCATAGTTTCGCTATGTCCACCCGACTGTCATTGTCGTCATTATCATCATCATCACCCTAAGACTACTACCTTACCTACTGCTTAGTATAGATCCCCACATTCTCATATTATAATATTGTGAATGTTAAGGTTCTATTGTCAAATTATAGTTTTCGCCATGTCTGCCCGACTGTCATCGTCATCATCATCATCATCATCATCTCAGCCTTTTGCTGCTAGCTGCTGAGTGTAGGTCTGCTTATCATAATATTATAATATTGTAGATATTAAGGTTTCGTTGCCAAAACATAGTTTCACCATTTCCGCCCGAACGTCATCGTCATCATCATCATCTCAGCCTTACTTACTGTGAGTATGAGCATTTGAGCATATCCTAATATTATAATATTATGGGTGTGAATTTTAAGGTGCCGTTCTCAAATTATCGTTATCATTGTCTGCCCGACTGTCCATCTGTCTGTTTTTAATTATTCAAAAGGTTATGAATTAATTATTTGTTATATATTATAATTATAATAAAAGATGTGCTTATTGAACATTCTCGATTACAGTACAGAGGTTCGATGTCATATCTGATATCGGGGCCTCTTGTATGCAGATGTCATTTTAATCAAAATGACAATTTAAATATTGTATTTTTAATATTAATTGTATATTTTGAAAATTATTTTTAAATAAACGCGTAACTACCCGTTTTAAATTTATTTTTTATTTTAATTGAAGAGTAAGTACCTAATATTTATTTATGCTGAATAACATTTTGATGTTGTCATACACAGTAACATCGATATATTTTTAGTCGTAAAAATATTTTGCTACATCACTTTCGTATAAATGCCCCGAGTTATCCCAGGTATGGTGATCGGATTAAAAATGAGACCATCCGCAGCAGAACCAAAGTAACCGAAATAGCTCTCCGAATCGCTAAACTGAAGTGGCAGTGGGCGGGACACATTGCGCGTAGAACCGATGGCCGTTGGGGCGGGAAGGTTCTTGAGTGGCGGCCACGTACCGGAAGGCGTAGCGTGGGTAGGCCCACCACAAGGTGGACTGATGACCTAGTGAAGGTCGCAGGAGTCCGCTGGATGCGGGTTGCGCAGGACCGGTCATTGTGGCAATCTTTGGGGGAAGCCTATGTTCAGCAGTGGACGTCTTTTGGCTGATATGATGATGATGATGATGATGAAAAACCAAAGCAAATCGAAGAAATGTACTTTTTCATCACACTTGCTTTGTAAGCGCCCCATTGCTTGCATGCGTCGCGGGAGTATTCCCTAGGGAGTTATAGAAAAGTTGGTACGTCATGCGTCATTTAACAATATTTTGTCTTAAAACAATTTTTTTTGCTTAGAAGTGTGATGAAAAACATTGTATGCATCACGGTCGGTAAGCGGAATACTAACTCGAGTCATTAAAATCTAACACTCTAGTTAGTAATACCGTAATTACCTCCCTAGACGCCCAATGCTATTACTTCATATATAATTATATATATTTTATCGATATAATACCGACTCTTGCACAGCACTATGACGCTTGTTAGCCATAACGTGCAAAAAGTAGCCTATCTCTTTTACTCTTGGGAAATGCCACGCATGTGGGAGAGAGAACAAGGATTCGCCATCTATTAGGGAGTTGCTGAACTATTGAGTTTTAGTTATTAAACAGACTTATGCTACTCGACGCTAGATGGCAACACTCTCTTTGCAAGTTAGTAGTAGCAAGCGAAACGTCGTAAGTAATAAAACGAGTAGTATAATTTTGCTTTTGTCGCATTCGAAATAAAGTTTATTTTTGTATAAGATTTTATAACCAATAAGCTTTCAAATACTTCTGTGTGCATGTTTGCGTCAGTGTGAGTGTGGCGACATCGGTTCTCTCGAGAATCGGGGTATAAGCCACTTCTACGTTATTTTTTGTTCTGTGTATCTCGACATCGAGCTCGTTGGCGAACGCAGCGTCGAATGCGTGAATAAGAGAATAGCATTGCTGACTTTGACTCTTAATACGGGCATTTATTTTATTATAAGTCTTAGATGTTATAAAGTAGTCTAGTGGTGTTCTCTTTTGACGCGTACTTGACTAAGTTGCAATGTAATAGTGCCTAAACGCCGTAGAATATACGTGGATTCGAGTCTTATTCGACCATACACTGACACTTAAAGTCGCGGTAGAAACGCTACCGCGAGGCTTACTCGATATAGATTTGCTGGTGTTTGGCATGTTTCAGAATTATTATTAGTTATGGTTCTATTGTATGGTACAAAGGATAATTTTCTACTTATGTGTGTGTAAATATGTATACTGTTCGACTGGTAAAATTAATGGTATAGTCTTAAGTCCGTCAATTTCACTTATTTTATGAGCAATGAAGTTTAAAATAAATGACATTATGACAACAATTTCGTTACCTATTCAATAAACTACATTTAGATACTGACTCAAGGAGTTTTGTATGGCTGCCGCTATCCACCAATCAATTTAAAGATACGATCGGAGAAATGTCATTGATCATCAAAGTAAAATATTGACGATCTTTATAATTAACTTGCAGCTGTATGTGTATAAATGGAAAAAAAAAAGGATTAAGTATGAGAATTCTATTCATTACTGAAGTCACTTTAAATTTTGATTTTACAATGAGAAAACTATTATTATCTGTTCAGCCTCCGTAGCCTAGTTGGTAGTGACCCTGCCTACGAAGCTGGAGGTTCCGGGTTCGAATCCCGGCGAGGGCATAATTGGTGTATTTCATTATCACAAATATTTGTTCTTCGGTCATGGCTGTCTATGTGTATATGTAAGTAATCATATGTATCTATCTATTATATATATCGTCGCCTTGTACCCACATCACAAGCCTTAATTGAGCTAACCGTGGGACTAGGTTGATTAGTGTAATATGTCCCAAGATATTTATTTATCTGTTCAATTGATAATTAGACTTTTAACATATAGAAATATGTATAAATAAAATAAATATCTTGGGATATCTTAAATACACAAATTAACTTAGTCCCACGGTAAGCTCAGTTAAATCTTGTGATGTGGGTACCAAGCGACTATAATATATATATTTATATATATATATGTATATATGTATACCTGTACGAGTATATATAATAGTTACTTATATATATCGACGGCGAAAAGCAAACACGTAGTAACCCACAAAAAATGAAATTGTTCACCAG
>JALPQI010003801.1:0-46865 GCA_025490895.1 Thaumatotibia leucotreta | reverse complement strand
ACTCAAAATCAAATAAAAAAAGTATAATCCAGTCGGAGAAATTTTACACAACCCGGCCGAAAAATAAATATAGGTAAAATCTTGCTATATTATTAATATTATAAAAGGGGAGTTTTTGTTCCGACTTGCTTGGCAGCATATGCAAATACACCCTGGAAAACGGACATATTTGAAAAATAAACAAACGATAGCTTTGTTTGTTCTTTTCAAAATGTCCGTGACAGTGAAATTGAGCAATTAAATCGATTCGCCGGTTGCAGTGTGTTGTTTTTCTCAAGGGACGCGAAACATGCCGCTGACGTCAATAGTACCTACTCAATAATATTAAATCAGTTCTAGAATTCTAAAGTGACGTTGGTAAGTGTAGAATTGTAGATAGGTACAAAAGGGATATCTTATATTGGTATAACTGTCAAGATCAGTTATTACTTAGTCACATCATTTTACGGCCGCGTGGTGACGGCAGTAAGAATACATTTGTCACCACCCCAACTCTTCCTGTGGGTGTCGTAAGAGTCGACTAAGGGATTGAAGTGTCACTTACCATTATTTGATAAAATATTGATGATGGGCAGCAGCGTCATCGTAGTGGACACATTACTGCGATCGCCAATCCGCTTGCCCAGCGTGGCGATTATGGGCATTTACCTCCTAATGCGACAATATGCATAGTTAATAGGAGAGGCCTACGTCCAGCAGTGGACTATCATAGGCTGATGATGATGATGATGATGACAGTAATTCCTTCGAGCTTTGGGTAGGTACACGTACTTTTTTTCATGTGGACATTAAATAATGTGTGGTGTGTTTAATTAACCATAGTAACGATAGATTAGCTTTTTTTGTTGCTGTATTTACGACACAAACAAAGGAATGGAGATCTACTCGTAATTTTACTTATTAAACATATATAAAACAACTTACGAAAACGGTAGGTATCGATGAGTTTGAACGTAAATCGCCGTTTCAAAATTAAGTCTACTACTTTTGAACAAAATAATAAAATAGCCAAACAACCTAAACGGCCAGTGCACTTGGATCTTGGAAACACAATGACCGCGAATCCTCAACATAATTTCATTTCAAATTACTATTTTCTATTCGTCATATTCAGCATACTGGTTGCGGGCAAAAACTTGTCGTACGAGTCAGATGTTTATTTAAAATAACGGTACAGACGTCGAATGTTAGTACGATATCTCAAATTAAAAGTAAACTGGCCTGATGTTTAGTAAATCGCCGTCAAACCAGACTGGAGGCCCAGTCGCCGCTCAGCCATGAAGCTCTTCGCGGTACTCCTTGTTGCAACGAGACTTTTTTGTGTTGAAAATGTAAGTACCCAAATAGCTTTAGTGAGACTAGTTCACTGAAGAAACACATTGTGATCCTGAGGTGATAAGGCTAGATGTAGTTTAGGGAAGCCTGGCTGAAGGCAGGCAATCTGACGACTGCTGTCACATTATTTTATGCAGATTATATCTCCCTCAAATCTTCTCGGAGCAGAGAGACTAGCAACCTGGTGCCGACAGAGTGGCGGCATGTAAGGGAACGAATATTCTAATTTTTATTTTGAAATCAAATATGAATTACGCTTACTACAAATCATGTAAATGGTATTGTTATTGTTCAGCAATGTGGTCAGTATAATAAAAACCATGAAGTTGCCCACAAATCATATGATTTTTCACAGACACTGCAGTGGCAGAGGGCAATACGTTTTATAATGTAAATTAAGTATTTGATTTCAGAGAATGCTTACGAAAAATTCCAAAAGAGACGTGTATACAGAACCTCATGAAGAGTCGACTCTGCGATACCCGGTGTTTAATTTCGCTACTGCTGCATCATCCGATGAAAATGATGATGATAACAGAAAAGTTATTGAACTTAAAAACGTTGAAAAAGAGGCAGACAGTTTAGACTATAACGAAAGACTTTTTATGCAGAAACTGACAGAGGTAAGCCTATTTCATTACGAAGTTATTCTTTAGTATCGAAGTAGACCACGCAAATCTATAAAAAAATACACAGATTGTATATCAAATTTATTCGACATTTTTGTTATTTTATATTCACAGACATGAATAATGTAGCAACAAAATACATTGTAAAAAACGTCCAAGAATAAGGTTTGTCTAGTTTAATTTATTCAAACGTTTTCAAAAAGTTTTTTACAGTAAATCTACCTGAAGCCATAAGGCAAGAAATGAGTGGATAAAATGTATCCAGATTTGGAAAATAAAGGACTGAACATTTTCTACATTTCGAAGTAAATGCGATATCGGTTGAGACAATGGATGATAGCTGTGTAACTTAATCTAACATCGTTGTTTTCTTTAGTAATTGAGTTGGCAAAACATGTGAAACCAGACACGTAGTGAAAAGTGGGTGGCCTTGATAACAGTTTGCTTTAGAAATTGCTCGATTGATTTATCGGATCCACTTTGTTTTGATCCACTTCGATCCGTACACGATCGCGATATCTACATTATAATATTCTTTTCTCCCTGTGATCTCAGAACGTTTATGAAAGTATCATATAGTGACAGTCCACACGACAACCTGACGACCTCTTAACTTGGTGTAATAATATTTTTTTACAAAAGCGACTATTATTTATGAGGTACCTATTTGACTGCACGAAAAGTACAATACTGTTAGATCTACAAGCCTTTACTATTATGCCCACTCAGGGTATGCTTCACTTCATCATTTGGACATACAGAGGAATTTATAAATTGCTCGATAACTTTGCAGCCGTGCGCGATAGTGGTCCGCTCCAATATGCATTCCTCGATGCAATCGCTGCTGCGCAAGTACAGATATGATGCAAAAGGTAAACTATATTTATTAATCAAAGTATGCTGACCCTAAGACCTATACATATGTGTCAACGCTTTTTACCGACGCGAATGACATGATGAAAGAAGATAATAAAGGTAATATACCATAGTATCAAAGAACAAGAAGGGGGTCGGCCTAGTTATATGTTTAATGCTGTTGTTAAAAATGCATGCATTAAAAATTGCCTTTACAATTTCAATTCTAAATACCACTCGCCAACGAAGACAAGATTAAAGACATAAATAACTAAAATATTTCAAACGACTTACAACTGTCAGTTCCGTACGTGACTAAACATTATTATAAATACTCCCAAAGCCATTACAACTTACAACAAAGTTCTCTTGCAGGTGCACTCATTCCCAGCAGCGTTAGATACTTCATGAAAGTGCCGCAAGGGTTAGGAGCATCGGTACTAGTGCCTATAAAGGATCAATCCGTTTCGCATCTAGGAGGCTTCGTCAGGTAAGATTTACAAATCCATATGGATTTTGCTGTATAATCATTAATTAATCATAAATAATGCTTTACACTGATCAAGTTGTTTTTGTCGATACCGATTGCTGGTACTTACGGAATAGACTACTTGACCCATTTTTAAAGTTTGTCTTATATTATTAATCAATATCTGATTAACGGAAAAAAAATTTTTCACGACACAGAAAACCGCAAAATTATAACTTAAAATTTTAACTTTCGTTACCGGGCGAAAACGATACTAGTTGCCATGTTAATGCTTAGATTATCTGTGGTGTGACGTCACTCAACCTGAAAACAAACATTTGACATGTCACTTACGATATGTCAATGTCACAGCAAAGCTACATGCCTACATGTCCATGGCGAATTTCACTCGTATAAGATTCGACATGAAGTTAGTTTAAGATCCTATGACGTCACATCATGGCCGACACCGTTTTCAGAGTACGAAATAAAAAAATAAAACAAATTTTTCAATAAAAAATATGTACCCATCTATCAATATTTTTCGATTACGGTGTATTGAAAGTGTTTGATACTTTCAATACACCGTAATCGAAAAATATTGATCTTTTCAATAATACTACAGAAAATAATAATTTTTTGCACTAAATTTGATATGAGTCAAGTAGCCTATTGCATAATAAAACACTTCATAAATAGTTTGAGTGTTTGAGACCAATTTGTTTGTTTTTTCACTACTCTAAGCTCATCATCAGGTAAGTATTAGACAGATTTTTTTAAAATATATTTTATATGCTACTTATAGGTATTACAAGGAAGTTCCTCCAATACCGCAAGCGTTGTGAAGTCTAAATGAATAATAACTACACTTTCAAGAGGCCATAAATATATTTATTACCAAAGTCGGTGAATGTATGAATAAAATCACCTACGTAATGTGTAATGTATGACTAAACAGAGTAATTGTACGTCCTAGTAAATGTGGTATAAGTTACCTAGTAAATGTATAATCAGGGTCCGTATATGTATGACTTAACTAATTAAGGAAAATTAACGTTAAAATCTATGTCCATAATCACTACAGATATATACATCAGATTTAAAAGTTTGACAGCTATGTCACAACCATGTCCAAAAGTTAAGGAAGTTACTTGGTTTCTTATTTGTAAAGTAGCCACTGTGCATCGAGCTTTCCTTTCGCGAAAACGAAAAACGAAAAAATATTGATAGGAATTACTAACTTTCTTCACATGGCTGTGACAGGTCACGAAACCATATGAGAAATATCCGAATAACAGAACTAGTTGATCGCGATATTGACTACGGGCAGAGACTACGCGGGCCGGGTCAAGGTCTAGGATGATTGGCGTCCCATTGAGAAATCAATGCTGCAATGGCGATGGAGATTATAATTTCATCCGAGCTGCTTTGTTTTATGGGTGAGTAAACTTTTTTTTGTTTGTTACCCACCTGAATCACGTTGGTTTTATGCAGAATTATGCAACTTAAACTATGCAAATATGCAATTTTCTGGCGGTAAAGCCCTTTCCTTAATTGACCACCTATAAACATGGACTACATGCATGTTGGCATAATTTAAGTAGCAGGGCTGCCAGATCGTATAATTGGATGCAATTTTTGTATAATTTGGCTGCTCTATGTATACTGAATCCGCTTGTATAATTGGATACATAAAGAGAATATTATAAATTTCGTACTACTATCTCTGTCACTCCAAGGACAAAACTTTGTTTTGTATAATTTTATTGGATTTTGTATAATTTTAGTGTCTTATTTCGTATACTTTGAAAATTGTGACTGGTAACCCTGTTAAGTAGTCTACTTTTGCATAAAACCAGCGCGACTCAGGTTACCGTAACCATAACAATAACAGACAAAAAAAGAAGATTGACCCTTATACAGCAAAATCACTATACGACTAAGATTACACGTTTAGGTAAATGCAAGTTATGCAAGTATATAGCGTAAGACTTAAAAATAAATCCTAAATATTCCTATAATAGTTTATTTTTTCATGTACCTAACCTAGTCACAATAAATGAATCGTGGATAATAAAAAACAATGTTTTATTTCTTCTGGCATTCATTATTATCCTGCTGCTTAGGTACCTAAATTGTTTTACTATTCCTGCGAGATCGAAAAATATTTTCTCGCGAATTGCTCTACACCGTGTTTTTATTGATTTCCGTTAAATTGGACAGGTTACTTGGAACATTAATAGAAGTTGCCTGGTATATCGGCTTTTCTTAATTTCGAAAACAAAAAATTTTTTTCGTTTTCATACATAACAATTGTAATGGTAAGTGTCAGAGAACCTTAAAAATAAGACCTGGGGCGACTGACGCTGACGGCACATGTCAAAATAAGTAACATTAGGATGTAATAAAGGTTGCAATACACTTATTCAGTCATTAAACTTTTTTTTATTATATTATTATTAACTCAATAACAGTAAGAGTTAAGACACTAGTTTCTTAGAGAAATAGATCATTTTTGACCTAAATAAGCTTCCCTTTAATTTAACGGAAATCAATAAAAACACGGTGTACAACTGGGAACCCAAGCAACCCGTGGAAATAAGACGCGACATAATAGCAATGTATGTAGTTATTACATTATTTTAATCAGCTCCCGCTAGGAATGGTGCCAGGTATCGCCAAGTGTTGGGAAGTGACAGACGCAGATAAACAATGACGATACAACTGCGGCTACACATGTAACTAGTTTTGATTTTGCAGCTGTAAGCGCTTGTTACACAAGCTCGATGATTTTTAAGGTAAACAATATACAGCAACGTGGGAATTAAAGTTGTCAGATACGAGATTGTTCAAGATTTGAGTGAGCGTATCAGACGATGTCTCTAACCTAACCTGACCTGAGTATGAAACCAAGAAACTTTACTCGTGAATAGGTATCACCTAACAAGCAGGCATAGGTCTTTGCGTTTTTTCATCTGTTCTCACTCTTTTACGCTGGTTGATTGAGCAGAACTGTTGTTACATTATTCCCGGATATTACAATAGAGCAGTGTATCAAATTCGACTACTGGCCCCTCCAGAAATGAACCTTTTCAATAAGGATAGTACAAAGTTGTAAAGGAGAGAAATCGTTTTAAAATCGAACAGGTTTATTGTTTGCTAATTTTGACAAGTTAGCATATTTTACAGTTCAGTTGTAATTTTTAGGTTAATTCTAAAAATAGTACTTGAGAATGACTAATGTTACATATGTCTGCAGTCGGAATCTTAATTCAAATTTAACGTGTAAGTGCTTTAATTTGTTCAATTTATATAATAGCTATAAAATAATAATAAGAGGTTTCAGATACCATTGTACTCTGTACAGTTTACAATTAGCAATAGATAGATATGCATTTACATGCACTAAAATAGATAATTTATTCATGATCATGTACATGAACAATCGCTAAAAACGTAAAACATTAGAAAACAGACGATCATTTAACGTCGTGTGGTGCGCAAGAGCATAAATCTTAGTTTTATGCACTTGTGGTTAGTGTTGGTTAGAAAAACGATTATAGGCACCGCCTATGTACGCCATTAATATCGGCGGCGATCGTGCGAAATTACCCAATTAATGTCTGGCGTGCCCGAGTCATAAAAAAGGTTGTCTTCCGTACATAAAACAGACTTAGTGCTAAAAATGCTAAATACTAACTTCAAACAGTAAATTTGTTTGGTTTAGATACTTTAGATCTGCCGTAGCCCACGAATCACATGATCTAGCAGCGGACGGCTCGACCGTTAAAAAAATCGTAATAAATGTGAGAACTACAGATAAAACCATAAATATATACTATATGTAGCCACCTAATTCCTTACTCGACACTTCGCGTTTTAAAATCCTCAAGTCGTTTCAGACAGGACTAAACTCAGAGATTAACAGACAAACATAAATTACCAAAGTTTATCCTCTCTTCACCGGTCGAACAGAAAGACTAACCACGACATTATTTTTAACTGGACAGACAGCTTAAATATATACCCGGTGACATCGACTGAAAAATCGCCGAGATAGCTTAAATTGAAAGTTTGTGAACCAGGTATATGTTAACTATGAAATACCGAGAAACGCTTATACATCCTAGTTATAGCTATTATTTTTCCTGAAATATGTAGTTCACAAATATGTGTTCTTTGGTAGGGTCCTCTAAAATATTCGGCAAGGCACTATATCATAGTATTACTCACCAGTTGACCTACAACCGTAGACTAGTAATCGATTGCTTATAATATAAAGAATATATATTATCTGGGATGGGATATTGTTGAACTATGCCTTGCAGGACTGAAATACGGACATTTTAGCCTAGATAAAGAATAAATTAATTTTAGTGGATAACAAAACCAGACGCACACATTATCATTCATTAACAAACATGACACATATACCACAACGGATAAGTACGACGTACCTTCATAATACGCGACAACACTTACGGAAGTATCTCATTTAGACACATTAGTCTACCGCTTGGTAAGTAGACACGTGTGATACCCTAGCCCCTATACTAATGTGTGTGCGCGTTTGAAACAGGGATACAGGGCAAGAACTATTAGTCTAATCTTGCGTTTGAGTTCCATACACGAAGATCATCAAAGAACTCCTATATGGCTCCTATATAATGTAAACTGCTTCTGCGTCGTCGTAGTACAGTCAATTTCCTTAGTCGAAAATAGAGAGCATCCATGAAATGACTACGCATTAAATTAGTAGTAACACTAGTAACTCGATATACATCCTCGGTACATGTTAACAGACGTGCGTAATAATATGTCGCTCGAGTCATAGAACCTAACGAACTTTTAGTACGTGACTATTTTCATAGGCCAAAATACCAAGGTTATGTTTAACGACGCTATGCTACTGAATTAAACATGCCGGCGTCCCAGTGCGGTCCTTTGATGTGAGTGGACGTTGGAAGATGTCGGATCGTGCTAGCTTTTTGTCAACTTCCCGTTATAGACCGACCGTGGTCGGAAGGACTCATTGCCATCAGGTCGGATCGACACTTCTGAGGTGAACCAGTATAAGGGTGTCTCTGAGTGCATACAGTTGTTGCCTATTTAGAGGTCACAGTAATACACTGGTAAAAATGAAAACGCTTGGGAGCGTTCGGTGAGCGTACGAAATTGCATGACCTGGGTGCTTAGCCAAGATGCCAAACGCTAGCGCTTAGTAGCGTAACGTAGTTTTCCCTCTCTGTCACTCTTTCATATTAGTGCGACAAAGACAGTTAGCTGCGATTAACGATGAAGCGCTAGCGATTGGCAACTTGGCTAAGCACCCTGGCATATTTCCAAGTTTTTGTTCAAACATTCGTTGAATTATTTGTCCCAAAAAAATTATTTAAAATAATAATCTAACATTAATTTGATAGCCAGTAATGATCTAGGAGGCGTAAATTCTTTCACATCATACTAAGACATTTTATAAAGTCTGTATTTAAGTAACTATTTACAAATTCGAATTAATTCCTTTAATGGCAGGCTATAATAAACTTAATCATAACAAGAATCGCATTTCCTGTGACCTGTGAGTGCTGTGAGTAATAGTTAACAGCTGGGATGCGTGTAATTTGCAATTTCTTCAAATGGAATATCAAAGAAAAGACAAGGTTCATGGGAATTATTATTAAGGTCGAGCGGAAATTGCGCATTGATGTCCTAAGCTTTTGCAATGTCCTAAGGAAAGACACGAACTAATTGCTGCGTATGACCCTTATGATTCAGCCATCTTTTATGAGACTGTCATTAAAGGAACACCATAATAATATTAGTAATTTTTAAAAGCCGTCGTAATGTGAAAAGCAAAACAGTCTGGAGTCGCAAAAACCCGCATGGCGATGGCGCGCCGCCACCGCTTGGGTTTTCCGTAAACAAAAAATGGGTGGATTCCCGTTCCTAGGTATTAGTACATTACTATAGAGGACGGGAAACGAAGGGTTACAGGCCAAGTAGATATATCTGGCCGAAGGAACTGAGGCCAGATAGGGATACGCGGCCTGTAACCCTGTTTCTCGCCGAGATTTGTATAGTGCTTTTCTCAAACTTGCCATGAAATAGAACGAACTGATTTCGCCGAACCATACTATTTCATTTGTAAATAAACCATAGTACAGTATCGTAAAACATTAAAAAAAAACATTCGCGCCAAACTTTTTTTTAATCTGTTTGAGGTATCCTTTTACCTGTTAGTATAGACATTAGTTCTTAGGTTATTTTTTTTTTCTGTGACTGAATGTCAAGACATAGTATCACAATTTGACATTTCAAAACAAAAGACAGTTTGTTTGCAGTCCTAGGTGTGAAATAAATACATGAAATCTCTTTACATATCATCTTAGCATATGCCACCGGATACATAGTATTTCCGGGTTTAATTTAAAGTAAGTAACATCAACATTCCGTAGCAAGTTTGAGAAAAATCATGTACATATTTGTAAGGTTTTGTTTGGTTTTGTTCATGAGGAAAACTTTCGGGTTTTATGTAAATATTGTCGAATTGAGTGTAGGTAAACATTGAATACATTCACAACAAATGTAATTTTCACTACATGAACGTTTCATGTTACATGTCAACGACTGCAATAATTTTGAATTTAGAACATACACATATTTTGTTTACGCATACAAGATTTTTTTACGAAGCATCCATACGAAAGCTGCATTAATATGTTGGGCAAATTAATTATAATAAAGACAATAATTATGTTCTTATGCTCATTTATTATGATTAAATAAAAAAAACAGTGGTAAGTAGTAAACAACGATTATAGGTACTCTGGTTTGGTACATAATATATGTGCTGTATGTATTTTTCTTCATTATCAGATTCATAAACGGAAAAGAAAAGCATTATCTACATATTTCAACTATCGGAAAAACACTGAGTAATAAAACACAGGTGTTGATAAAACTTAGATGGACGTAGGTACCTAGATGTTATCAGCAGGAAAGGAGCGATCCTTGCTAGCAATGACCCTAGGCTATGAATCATGAATAATAAAAACGACGTGTCTGGAACACCTCAATGAGTTAACGAGATTCAGGAACTCTCTAGATCTAGAAATTTCAGTGTACGAGTATTATTTTCCTGCGCCTCTAAATATAACATATTAGGAAAGGTTCACTGGGTTGATCTATCCTAAAATATTTTTTTATAATTGATCTACCATGGTCACGGTCGTCACGGTTATCTAGCTTCTCTCCCCGCTTAATGTGGAGAATGACAAATGACAGACTAAGTTCACGGGCAGGAGTCGATTTAGTAACAAATGGGGCAAACTTCATAACGAATTCACTAATGGAGCCAAGGTTAATGGGTTAGTTAACGACTTTGGCCAGCGACCATTCAATATAGTCTATAGACTGTTCGACGTGTAATCAATGTGGTGTATGACGAGGCTTAATAGCTTTTATTTAACGGTAAACGGTTCGTCCTCTTCCTTGCGTTATTTTCCTCTTACTCTTTTCGATTTGGCTCCAGTTGTTTCGTTTCAGTCCTTATTTTTTATGAATTATACGCAGAACTTTCGAGATTGTGACCGTATTCAGACTAATAACAGTGGACTACCGTCTAAAAACACCACCGGGCCTTACCTATTTAAAATTCCAAAGATAAACCTAGAACATAACTCTAATTTGTTTACTTTCATTCAACACACGAAATGGTTCCTTTAACGGAAATATCAATGACATGTATCACATAAATCGAGTGACCTTCGTCCAATGTCCAGTATGTTACTAACCCGATGGTTTCCTTCGTCGTAAACATATTTTCCTCAAGCGAGTTATGTTTGTAATTCAGGAATGTTGGGCATGGAAAACTTAGCATTCTGATCCGAGAGGTTGACTTAAAGATTTGGTTCAAGGAAATTGGTATAAGTGCGAACCACCGAGCTGTTTACAAATCTCAAAACGTCTCCGACTTTACTATGATATTTCTGCTAATATTATATTTCTGAAAGTGACGATTTGTCTTACTGTTACGTGCTGTTACGCTTTCGCAACTAAACTAATGAAGCAGTTTTCGATTTTATGAACGGTGTGGAATTGGGAAAGAAGATAGATACTATAGCTAGTACAGTACATATATTATTTTTAATCCCGAGAAATGTATTAGTTCTCCGGAATAGTTCTAACCGAATTTTACTATTAATTACCAAAATAAAGACAATATAAACAAGCAGGAAAGACGATGACGTTCAATGCCATTAGGCAAAATTAACCCAAAATATGTATTAAGTAGGTACCTAAAATTAAAAATAAAGAACAATATAGTAGCAAGGGCAACATCTCCGGCATCTGACCTTCCGAAATCGAGTAAAGCATTGAAATTATGTTAATATTAAACTTATTAATATTTGGAATTGTTAATTAGTGGGCGATTATTGTTTTATCTTAATTGCCAAAACAAAGCTTCATATTCTGATGTGTGACAAGACATGTTGATGTGTGCGTGACCTCAACTCTCGTGGAACTATCTATACACATAGAGTATAGGTGTATAATATAATATTACTTATACTAAAACTTGTTTACGATTTAATACATAGATTATGTTGTTCGGTGTCCGTACCTACACTAAACAGGCTCTTTGAAATCGGGCTTGAAACTTCAAAGTTATCATCCTCGTGTGTAGAATTATCAAGTAAGTCGGTGACTAATATGTATAGCGGCAATTTTCTAACATGGTCGGAGTTATTATTATTAAACTAAGGAAATTAGTTAGGCCATGTTCACACGCTGCGATCGTGGCCACAAAAATGGGCTCACCGGAAGATCAGCGTTGGCTTTCGGGTCGACATTATGCTGAGGCGAGTCCATTTCGTGGTATAATATTAAATGCTGAATTTGTCTGTTTTGTTTTGTCCTGTCATGCTTGTTATATTTGTCACGAATAAACTATTTGTATTTGTAATCGCATCGCTTTGGATCAGTGGTCTTAGTAATCAAGATCTGGTTGCTAGTTATCTTTTATTATTGCAGGTGAAACAATAATAAAAGATACAATCTAGCAACCAGACCGAACTTTATTATTATGAAAACAATATTAATAAAGACGGTAAGGTCTCAGGGATGAAATATCGTTTTAAAATAAATCGATATGCTTAGCATGAAACGGCAATAATCACTAGCGTCTATGTACTGGCCCAGCCACCCAGCCTTAAGATATATTATGTTGGCGCTGACGATTAGAGCTATGGCAAAGTCATGGTAAGAATTTCAGAATACTGGTATATCTTTTCGCGTGGGTCAAAACCGTATACAGCTTCCTTTAGAATCTACGTATGAGGGGGGGGGGGGGGGGCATGTCTCCCAAAACCTTGCTTCCGATTTGTGTATACGATATGACGATACAATAAACAGAAAACATTATAAATAAACTTGACTACATCTTGCTGGTTTAATGTCAAAGAATACGGATAATAATAAAAAAAAACATTAGTCCGCTATTTTTCCCCTTAATGTTTGTTTTCCTTGTAATACCCGTAATCAAGATCTTCGCAAGCGTGTTACAACATTTTTTCAACCAGATTATTACCAGCACGTTAACTCTTGCCGCGTAATTCACATTGCGTTGCGCACAATACGAGTCGAGTACTAAAGAAGACCAAAACCTTGTAACGCCCAATGTGCAATATATTATACATATACTTTATATGATAGCAGTACTAACGCCCAGATTTCCACGATGAAATTTATAGCAAAACACTCAAAATCTAATAAAACGTAAATTCCGTGAACAATAGGTACCATAGACAAGACTGGCAATTACTCTTGGTTACGGTCGTTCGCCGCATGCAGACATCAGTTATCTGGCAACCTCGTTCGATTCGCATGCGGTGAACGACCAAGTGCATTTGCCGCTTTAGTTTGAAAATTGGCTCGCAGATTGTACACTGGGCGTTTTATGATCTCGTATTGTTTTCCTAGGCGACACAAGGTTCAGATGTATGTTATCATGAAACCCTAGCAAGTCGCAAAAGGGAATAAAGGACCACGAATATCTTTTGTCTCATTTATTGCCGATAGGGGTGTCCCGTGTGCTGACGGCAATAAGAATACATTTGTCACCACCCTAACTCTTCCCATGGGTGTCTAAGAGTCGACTAAGGGATTGAAGTATCACTATTTATTTATCTAAGATTGATGATGGGCAGCAGCAATATCAATATCATCATAGTGGTCACACTACTGCGATCGCTAACCTGCTTGCCCAGCGTGGCGATTATGGGTATTTACCGCCTAATGCATCCATCCATACGCATAGGCTAAGGAGAGGCCGTTGTCCAGGAGGCCGATGATGTGATGTAATGTGAAATGTGATTGCCGATAGATCATCATCTACTCGCTCCTGGCAACTGCATTATCCAGGAATAAGTTATTCTAACAGCACAACTAGCACTTGCAAGTCTCCCATCATCATCATCAGCATATGATAGTCCACTGCTAGACGTAGGCCTCTCCTATTAACTATGCGTATAGACGCATTAGGAGGTAAACCCCATGCCACGCTGGGCAAGCGGATTGGCGATCGCAGTTATGTGTCCACTATGATGACGCTGCTGCCCATCATCAATCTTTTATCAAATAATGGTCAGTGACACTTCAATCCCTTAGTCGACTCTTACGACATCCGCAGGAGGAGTTGGGGTGGTGACAAATGTATTCTTACTGCCGTCACCACACGGCCACAAGTCTCCCAGCAATAGTCAATTTGCTGGTATTTCTACCTGCTTAGTGTTGCCTGTTACGCTATAGGTTTTCTGATTTGCTGAGCCCTCGACTTATATTTTGGATATCGGTCAATCTCACAAAACTGGGTGTCGCAACCGCTATGATGGATTCTTTACCGTGGCGTGAGCGACCTACTTTGAATTACCGAAATAACCAACGAAGGGTAACCCGACGATTGACGGTATCACAATATGAAGGGTCCACGGAAAAAACATGTTCAATGCTTAAAAAAATCAGGGCAAATTCACACTTAACACTTAACACTTTTAGTTGTTAACTGTTAAAAACGGAATAAAGTGTGAATTTGCCCTTGCCTTAAGGTGGTTTTTCGTTCTATAATTTGAATTGACTAGACATGTTCTTTCCGTGGACCCTTCATAATTATAATCATAATAGACTCAGTTTCATAGCTAGCTATGATTTTGAATTGATAGAAAGTTATCTTACACGATCTTACATGTCACCCTATAGTGAATAAAGAAGATACTATTTATTCGTAAACTTAATTAAAGGTACAATTTCACATGTATTATGCCAAATAGTATTTATTAATTTATTTATACTCTTTATAGTTCAAATGATAGAAATGCGATATAGATGAAAATTTTGGGTAAAAACCATTTAGGACATGTGTCATCATAATCATTTTCTGGCTTATCATTTAGCACACAATCTTCAGCTGACAAAGAAAACATTGATTGAGATTACCGGCGCACCTGTGTGATAAGAAAACTCAGTTATCTAGGATGTCGCAATTTACTGTGCTTTTAGTAAACACTTAAGATTTTTTTTTTTGTTTTTATGTAGTAGCACTACTGTAATATGTATGATTTTTGTAAGTGTATACTTACAAAAATCATACATATTACATGTCATGTCATCTACTAAAGAAAAAGACATGGTACCTCCTCGGATTTTCGTGAAGCCGGTCTTTTTTTTTGGTATATGACATCTTATATTTATAACCTAAGGAATTTTATAAAACACAAATAAATATCCTTACTGTATCAAAAAGTGACTTGTATATTATACCTACACCTACACATCTTTGTATTCTATGTGTCTCACAGTAGCTTGGAAATCACATACCCAATTTGAGATACTAAGGCGCGATTTCACCAAATTTTTATTTGAAGAATAATGCTTACTCTCAGATAATAGTGTCTAATTACTATGGAGTTTAGACATTACTATCCAATAGTAAGCGTTATTCTTCAAATATAAATTTGGTGAAATCAAACCATAGGCATCTCATTCAGCATGCAGCTTAGTAGCTTGTGGTTAGACCAGTGCCTAAGTATAGTTATATCACTCATAAATTCAAGCAATTAAGGTATTTTTTAAATCAGAGATATACCACGAAAACCGCAACTAGATACGCATCTCAATCAATCCCCAAATAGGGGTCCAAATAGAAATGTTTTCAAAACATTCAGTAAGTATTGAAAGAGAAAAAAAGCTTTAAATAAGCACCCTCCATTCTTATCACCATATTTAAATCAGATTGCTGTTTCTTAAATTAGGCAGAAAAGATAACTATTGTTTCCTTTTATCTATGTACTTATAAAACTGATTATTGATTACTCAGTGTCAAGGCCTAAATAGCATTATAGGCCATGACACTGCGGAAAAGTGTTGTATAATCATTATCTAGTGTGTAGGTATAGGTCTACACACAAGTTTATTGTCTACACTTGATACAAACAGGTGTGGGCGGAAAAATAAACTAACAAGGGGGAAACTGTTATTATCCACCTTTGAATGCTTTTCATGGCCAATGTTAGAATTTCATTACCAATATTATTTCATGCAGTTTAATAATTCTAATGGTCTTTTGTGTTCTATTGCAGGAATTGAAAAGCAAATAGTGAGTCACAGAAACCATATTCAAAGTGACATCATTTTAACCTTAAAAATAAATACATTTTATAAAAAATATCTAGGTATATTATAGACTTTAACTACTTACATTTCATATAGAAATTTAGTGTTAAGTTTCTTAATGTTAACCATCCTATACTCTGTTTACCTTGGTTTTGGTTTGGTTTTCTGTAGCCAAAACACCAACAATAGAGCCCTAAGAGTTCTACCTTGCTCAGCTGTGTTCCCTCCAGATATTGTTTCACATTCCATTAGAAAAGTGGAATATTAGAAATTTTGGGAATATTAGAGTAGGTATTCTTATTTTATCCTCGTAAGGCCCACCATACTATTTACTTTAAATCTTATTTTGATCCTTGCTATGTAACGAATAGCTAAAATCATAATTTCTGCTATTTCCAGTGAGGGGTAGCTTACTGATTCCAAGCAATATGGTTTTTCTGTCACAAGATTGCAAATAGAGGTCAGTGATATTAACAATTAGATAGGTATGTCCTCTGAAAGTTTTTCTTTTAATCAACACATAACTTGAACTAGCTCAAGGTTTAATTATCAGAAAGCTGGGCCTCATATGCCCATAGGACAGCATATACAGTACTTCATTTGGTTTGTGTAAGGTTTTAGCAGAATAACTATTGCAGGACAAATCACACAGTAACTAAAATTTTACATTTAATACTCTAAGAGGCGTTTTAGAATTAAATATAAGTAGCATAAAAAATCTTACCATGTTTTTCTAATAGTCAGGAGATTTTTACTGGGTCTCTTCCCACTTGCATCAGTAATAACTGAGAACCTGTCACTGAGGCTCCGCTTCACCTCCGGCAACCGCAGCAACCTGTCTCCTGACGACAGACGCAACGACTTGCCGGTCACCAGGGACTGTGACTTCTTGGGCCTTAATTCCACATCCTCTACAGTTTCACTCACTTCCAAATTTGTCTGCACTTGTAATGAAACCTTCTTAGCTTGCGACCTCCTTTTGGATAACCTTAAGCCAGCATTATCATTGCATTCATTAATCTCTCTACTCTTATTGTAACCATGTTCGCATCCATTCCCAAAGCCTTGAACGAAACACAGCATAATGTCGTCAGGATATGACTCCTTCATTTAGAAGGTCATCCGACACGTAGCTCGATTAAGGTCAATCTCGAGAGATTCGATTAGTTTTCATCTCAGATGAAGAAAGTGAATCGATGATCATTATTAACTGGTTAAGATAAGACACTTTAAGTGGGTTAGGCACTCAATAGTAAACAATTTAACGTCACTGTTTATGAACCGAAACAATCACACCGTTAAGTTAAATGTGATGATGCCGAATACAGTCACTTTTTGGCAAAATACAATAAATTTTGCACATAAACGATGTTCTGTTTATGCGATCAACCCAAAAATTAAAAAGTTAAATGACATTTCTGTCAAAAACGAGCCGGGCGCGTACGTTCGGAAACACGTACACGGCGAGTAACAGCTGTTGAGCAACTGAAACGCTACTAAGCGACTTGCGACTTACGCCTGCCTTGCGTTCTCGGTTCTCGCGTCTCACCGCTTCGCTGACTTGCCCCGTGTGTGGGCTTGACTGACCAACTGACGCGGCTACCACACGTGTAGACCCACATACTTGCTTACTAGTTGACCCAATAATTATGTTGTGTAGACAGCGTAAAGCAACCACACATGAAGTACCTAGAGCAGAATAATCACAAATATGTACACAAATCCTTAACTTTGCAAATTGATTCCGAAAAGAATATACGGGGTGATATCAAAATGGTGATGATGACATGAAAATTAAACATGAATGTATGTATGTATGAAATAGATTTTTAGATCAACTCTAGTTTAGCCCTTATCGAAACTGAACTATGAAGCACAGGTACATAATTATAAAATGATCTTTTATACCTAGTAGGTAATCTGTTATGTTAGGTATTTAAATATTCTTAAACAAGGCTGTTACAGATTTATTATTCCCATGATGGCCGTTTTCACTAAGCAAAAATATACCTACACCTACGTTTTGTTGTAGGTAGAATGAATATTAGGTAGCGAATCACGTGTCTAACGAATCGATCAATACTGGGAAACTCAGTAAACCAGGATCACCTGGGTTACCAGGAACCAAACTCTACACCCTTTCTTTTCATTTGTCATACCTACGTAATGAGACAGTTACTATCGTACAATCCTAAAAATTAAATAGGTAGGTAACTACTTTTGTCAGCCTCCGTAGCCTAGTTGGTATTGGTAGTGACCCTGCCTACGAAGCTGGAGGTTCCGGATTCGAAATATTCGAATCCCGGCGAAGGCATTTGTGTATTTATTTATCACAAATATTTGTACCTTGGTCACGGCTGCCTATGTATTTAAGTATCTGTATGTATTTATCTATTATATATATCGTTGCCTGGTAACCACATCACAAGACTTAATTGAGCTTACCGCATGACTAAGTCGATTTGTGTAAGTTGTCCTAAGATTAAAAAAAAAACTAACAACTTTTTCTATGAAAACTTGTATAGCTTTGTAAAATTTTATTCTTGTAAAGTTTTATGATGAGACAGGCCACAGGTGTATACAGTACCTATACTTATACTGAACGCTAAGCAATTATTACCAGGAATACCTTGCTAAGATTCTATTTTAATAATCGATCTGTTACATTACATCACAGTCCTATTTAAGTACAGTCGCCAACTGTACAACCCTTAATTTGGCAAATAAAAAAAAAATCGTGCGTTCTAGCCTCCTCGCCATTGTAGAGAGCAGAAAATTTTGTCTTAAAAAAAATACAAAAAGTGGGTCGGAGACTACTCGTATGTTCATTGTGACATACATTGCCAAATTAAGGGTTAAATAGTAGGTACATTACGATACGAGTGTATAAAATAAAATTAAAGTTCGAAACGAGTGGCGATACATTAAAACGCGGACTTTATGATTAAAACACGACCGAATGGAGTCTTTTAAATCGACACGAGTTACCAATACCGATTTAATTTTCGCACGTACGAGAATATCGTACGACGTTCTTTAGTACATATATGGCCCTGCGAAGTTTCGATTTGACAAAAATTAACCACATTTTGCACTAGTGCGTAAAAAAGGGTCACCTGTACTGAAATAGTACATTTCGACACAAAAGCAAAAAAAATTTTTCGACGAGGATGAAAGTTGGAGCCCGAGTGAAACGAGGGCGACAATCACCCGAGTTAAAAAGAAGTTTTGTTGCGCAAAGTTTACTTTTCCGCATCTAGTTAGGAAAACGTTTGTTTTAGAATCAATAGTAATAAACGCGAACCGGTGGTTTAGACAAAGTCAATTTGAATCTATGACTCAATTCTGTTCATCAGATACCTACCTCGTTCATTAATTAATCCACGTGCCTCCTAACTATAGCTGTAGGTAGGTACATTAATACAAATCATTAACTCGATGAAGTAGATAGATTCGTTTGGCAAGAATCGCTCAAAGTCTGAATAGGTCTACCTATTCAGACTTTATAAATAATGAAGTTGAACCTTTTTGACAAAATTGTTTTGTTGAACTGTAAGGTTCACGAGTTTTTCATTTTTAAAGCAAGCCTCCCTTCTCGTAGGTAAATACTTAAATTCCAAGTAACTTCAGTTCGCATGTATTTTTATTAAGAACTTGGGTTAGTATAACAGAAGAATATTGCTTAAGGAAACAGCTAAGTTCATTGTTCTGCAGATAAACAATTTAGCGAAACTGGGGTGAATGAGCTTTAATTCGACTTGCCAGGGTATCTTTACGCCTCAAAAGGTCAAAGCCTCTAATGCTGGAAATATTCGAACAAGACCAAAACAATATAGCCTGTAAAAAACTGTAGATTAGATACAGATTACTAAAAAACGGGATTATTCTATTTACATCATCAGTCCACCTCAGCCTATCTCAGTCCACTGCTGGACGTAAGCCACTCCTATAACTATGCGTATCGATGCATTAGGAGATAAATTAATGCAACATTGGATTGGACGCAAATAAAGATCTCTATATCTATCTCTAAATGTCCATAATCGCAACGCTATTCTATTTACTAAGCTTCATTATACTTACTAGGAAAGCTGGGGCAGGATTTGGAATAACTTCTAGTATTATTTTAAGTTGAGTAATTCCATCAATCACGCGGTTAAAGTATAGCATCGGAACTATCAAATCCAAAGTAAAAATATATTTAATAAGCTACATAATATTGTAGGGGCGCTATATACCGGGTGTCCTAAGATTACGGGACATGAATGGAAAGTACTCTAAAAATTGTTGATAAAATGTTTTAGTACAAAAAGACTTTTTAGGGTTCCGTAGCCAAAATGGCAAAAACGGAACCCTTATAGATTCGTCATGTCCGTCTGTCCGTCTGTCCGTCTGTCCGTCTGTCACAGCTGATTTACTCGGAAACTATAAATGCTACAGTAACGAAATTTGGTAAGGATATGTGTTGTATGAACCGCTACAGGATTATGATACTAAATTGTAAAAAAAACCATTGGGGTGGGGGCCCTCCATACATGTAACTGAGGGATAGAATTTTTTTTTTAGTTGTATATAAGCGTGTGGGGTATTAATAGAAAGGTCTTTGAAAATAATATGAAGGTTCATAAATCTTATTTAAATTTAAGCAAATCGTTTTCGAGATATCAGCTCTCAAAGTCTGAAAAATGTGTCCCCCCCCCCCCCTCTATATTTTAAACTACGCGATATAAAATTCTAAAAAAAAATATATGTTATGCACATTAATAAACTCTACCTCTTTTAGTTTTTGAGGTAGGTTGATTTAACTGTATTTTTTTAATAATAAATTGATAATGGTACGGAACCCTTCGCGCGCGAGTCCGACTCGCACTTGGCCAGTTTTTTATCTTATTTTTAATAGCAAGTAATGCTCCATTCACAGGTTTTGCTTGTGTGCCAAGTAGCTATGCTTAAAGGTATGAAAACAGCAATAAATAATTTTCTTGCAATTTTAATCATTAAATGTAGTCATTCCTTACTTTTAAAAATGACATACTTGTCTTCAAAATTGTACCCATTTGTATGCATTGCCCTGCTGGTTTCTTCAATACTTACTTAAATTTTATTAATATTATTTTATTTGATCGGTGTTTGCGTTTTATTTATTCTATTTTTATCTCTGCATAATAAATGACAGAAGCATGTAGCAATTAGCAAGTGCGGTCAAAAATTAATTCAGTAGGTAGCTCTATATTTAGACAGTTAATAAAATATTTTAAAACTGACTAACAATCCAAATTTAAATTATGAAAGTAAACAATAACAATGCCTTCTGAGTAACATTATCCGGTAATAAAATAGTAAACAGTATTAAGTGTGTTTATACCTTGATGACGCATTAAAGATGCTTGGAAGAAAATCATACATCAAAGTGCACTGAAAATGTTTCCGGGAACATTGGAAGCTTTACTCGTGTAAATAACGGGTTTTATTATCTATGTATTATGGCATTTATAGTACTACAGTCTACTTCAGCAACAAACTGTTGAAAGAACGAATGATATTCTTCAGACTTTCTGTATCCCCATATTTATAATAATTTAGTAAAGCGATATCATTTTGAGAAACACTCCATTGTCGAAGTAAAAAAGCTTTTGACGAGTGCTTTCATGGACCTTTCATACACTGATATTGAAAACTTTTTAAAGGTACAACATTCACGTCCTTGTATACTGATTACTGACACACACATGCACATACACACACGCACACACACACACACACACACACACACACACACACACACACACACACACACACACACACACACACACACACACGAACGCGCACACAAACACACATCGCATCTAGTTTTAAGTTTTAAATGCTTAGTATTTTAATTTAATAAATTAATTTTGTTGATTTTGATAACTTCATTTTGCTTGGTTTCATTATTTGTTTTATTGTTTAATTAAGATTAGTAGTAAGTGGTTATAATTTTTAAATTTTTATTGTATTCCATTCACTTGTCTACTATTATTGTTGTCGCTTTTTGCCGTATGTATAACGTATGTTAAACATTATTTTCCTCCACGGGACAGGCTATGCCTAGTGTGGAGGTCAGTAAAACTTGTATTTCCAAAATTATTATCCGGAATAAACGAATTTTATTTTATTTTTTATTTTATTTTATATGAGTCATAATTTGACCAAAATGTGTTCCGAATTATTGTTTTGTTACGAATGGATTTTTTATTTTAATTCTGAGTAAAATTTTTATATTTAAATATATTTTGTCATATGCTGACCCAAGTTAAGAGATCGGCTGGTATTATTCCTAATACGCAAACACGCTGACAGAGCACTTGATAGCGTGCTGCCAGATACCCAAGATGTATTTATTAAGGATGGAATTAAGGTAAGTTGCTTACAACTAATGACCAGTTGACCAGTATCAATATGTTTCTTCTCTTATTATTACATTGCACTTAAGTTGGTGTTCTAAAATATATCATAACATAAGTATACATTCTACCGTTGACTAGCACTCTTTCTGTAGGCATCTAATAATAGCTGAGCGTGAATAGGTAAGTTTCATAGTGTAGCAAACTAGTATAGTTTAGTTAAGAAAAGTTCGATGTCAAATATTTATAATTTAGGTATAGTAAGTAAAAAAGATGTACACAAATCATTCACGGAATTGGAAGTTTTAGCAAGGCTAGCTTTAGACAAATCACATGACGTCAACTATCACTTCGTCAATATCCGAAAAGTCCGGGCAGGTGTTAGCATTTATACCCAAATGACGTGGCTTTGGCACTCCTGGCGGAGGCGTGGCGACGGCTGACGTCACTTTGCGTCACTTCAAGAATTCGAAGTGGGTCGCTATTTTCACCTCGTCCTCAGCTAAAGAGACACATCGTGTTCCCATTGCTTAACGAGTGTAGCTCGTCTTTGGAAGGACATAACTATAATACCAACACCGAACAAAATCGTTTCTTCTAGGGAACTTCAAGATATTCGAGGTATGCTATTTATCGCAGCTGATATCATAGTAGAAGTTCCTATTCAGTCCTAGGTATTACTTTACGCCTTAAGTTTATCCCTACTTACATTAGTGCATATTACTGCCATTTGTATTCTGCCAATTGTCTGCTTTCTGAAACTCCTCTGTCACTTCATTATACAAGAGCGATAAGGATTCTAAAAAAAGTAAAAATACGAAAGCTAAAGATTATGCACTAACCCGTAGATTAGAAGACACCCTGGTTCGCCCGATCGTACGCACTCTGTAAGCGTTTGTGACAACGTCTCTGGGTATTTTGTAAAGGTCACTGCCCATTAGTGGTGACAAGTTCACCAATCAGAGCACATGAGTGCTCAGGTGCTCACTGACCTTTAAATAGAACAGGGTTTGTGCATAGTCTAGTCACTTTACCTACTTTAGCTGGATTAAATTAGCCAAGAAACAAAAAGTAGACGAAAAAAACACCTCACATGATTTATGCATGACCCCTAAGCCGAGGACACGTATTTTTGTAAGTGTATGAATGCAGTTTTTTCTGTTTTCTCTCATGGTTCCCAAGTCAAGATTTCGCTATCTGTTATGGTTTCCAAAACCTCCATACTGACCCATTTAGATGGATCACCCTGTATATTAGATGGCACACCGCTTGGGTGGCATGCACGACCGTGACCTATACTATCTTTTGGTAAGTACCTACCTAAGTAAGTAGGAGAGCGACGTAACAATACCTTCCTAGTTTTTCTACAGACGAAAGCGCTGTTGCCGCTTTGTTACAAATGATGTACCTACTTATCTTTTATCATTTTTATCATGATGTATGTTCGACAAACTATAGAAACAATCTTATCTCAAACTCTCGCCCATTGTTCGAGAACGTCTTTAAACTTGACCTCATTCGCATCACCGAGATGGAATGAGGAAATAAAGACTAACATAGGTGTCTGTCTGTTCATAAACACTATACTTACTTTACCTACTTTGAGCTATTCCCTGTACCTGTAACGACTATTACTTCCGAAAATCTGTCTGAACAATACTTGGAAATTCATAAATAAAAGATGAGTCAGTCCTCACAGGAGTTCTGGGTCGCGTTTTATAAAGTTATATTTTACAATTTCGCTGATTGCCTCTCTAACACTCGCACATATTGGCTAGAAAGATAGGCAAACAGCAAAATTGTTGTAAACGAAATATCATTTGATATTCACAAGTGCTTTACGGTGAAGGAAAACATCGTGAGGAAACCTGCATACACTTGCGAAGAAATTCAAGGGTGTATGTGAAGTCCCCAACAAGTACCTACTGGGCCAGCCTTGGGATGGCACCACGCAAAATAGGCACGTTTGATGTCGAGTTGCGGAAAAAATTGCCAGAATACAACAACAACAAAAAATTTGAATTGTAACTTTATTTTTATAAAGTTCTGATCGAGTCCGGTGGTATTTTTTATCACTTCCGGTACGTAATAAACGATAATCTGAAAACATGTCATAATACTAAAGGAATGCGCTTTTCAAAGGCAAGTAGATTGCGAATAATGAGAAATTTACCAGATTTATAAAAGCAATGAACAGGTTATCTAATGGTACCTAAAGAGTGTAAAGAACGATCGGCGATCCCAAATAATGGATGGGAGCGGCATAATCAGTCGTGAAAGCTGAAAACGCTAGAAGGCTTTGTTTCCCGTTTTTCCCTGTGGGTTTCATATTTTTAGGGTTCCGTAGCCAAAATGGCAAAACGGAACCCTTATAGATTCGTCATGTCCGTCTGTCCGTCTGTCACAGCCGATTTACTCGGAAACTATAAATGCTACAGTAACGAAATTTGGTAAGGATATGTGTTGTATGAACCGCTACAGGATTATGATACTAAATTGTAAAAAAATCCATTCGGGTGGGGGCCCTCCATACATGTAACTGAGGGATAGAAAATTTTTTTTAGTTGTATATAAGCGTGTGAAGTATTAATAGAAAGGTCTTTGAAAATAATATGAAGGTTTATAAATCTCATTTTTATTTAAGCAAATCGTTTTCGAGATATCAGCTCTCAAAGTTTGAAAAATGTGTCCCCCCCCCTCTATTTTTTAAACTACGCGATATAAAATTCTAAAAAAAATATATGTTATGTACATTACTAAACTCTATCAACGATTTTTGGTTTGAATAAATTATCTCCTATAGTTTTTGAGGTAGGTTGATTTAACTGCATTTATTAATAATAAATTGATAATGGTACGGAACCCTTTGCGCGCGAGTCCGACTCGCACTTGGCCGGTTTTTTATAGTATTATAGTAGGTAGTATAACTATGAAACTAGTGCAAATAAAAATATTTCCGACATATTTTTTAATTTGTTGCACAAATGGCAAAAGTTACACATGTAGTTAGGAGTAAAACTGGTAAAACTACCTGTGTGGTATAATGGATCAATGGCCTAACAATCTGGTCATCAATCACTGCACGGGGTGTCTGGCAGTTAAGTAGCTATTTGTTAAGCCATTTTTGTGAAAATTCATCGCTAGCAGGCATATTTACATGGATGTTGAACCGAATATCTTAGGTATTTATTAGTCGATATGAATATACTCGTACTTCATGCTTTGTGACCGTGGCGACCATGCAAGTAAGGGGATATAGGTAGGTATTTAAATGATTGAGATGAAAAAAGTTGATCCTGTTTTGGCTGCTTAGTTAGGCGATAGGTTGTGATCGGCATTCCGAATTTATAAAAAATCTATTAAATTTTAAACAAGTAGCTTATTAATAAGCCTACCTATTTCAGGGGTCTACAACCCGCGGTACGCTGTACGCTAGACTAAAAGACACATGCTACTCTTTTGAGATGCAATTACGTAAGTATTTAAAATTACCTCAATTTAATTTGGCACTTGGTGTAATTGTTCCTGCTGTCATCCAGACCTGTTCAAACTGGTTCTTCTCGAGTCAGGAGTGTAGGGTTAGAACCGGAAGTAGTTTTAATTTCATGTGTAACCATTCAAAAGAGTTTGTTGTTATCCCAATTTTAATAAATAATCATTTGACTTTGAAACTTTTGACGGTTTGATTATTGTATTGATTTTATACGCTACATCATCAGTTAAGTATTTCCGGAAAATGGTTTTGCAAATGCAGATTTTGAATCTATTATTATATTTATTATAGAATAGTTACAATTGCTTTCGATCGTAAAATTTTATTTAACACGATTTCTGATCACGAAAGGAAATAGAAAAACATTAAACATTTACGATTGTTATTAACGATGTCTTGCATAAAATAATCAGGGAAACTCAGTTGTACATAATGGTGAAGTAAAAATGTGACTATCCCGATTAGGTAGGTTAAGGTTCTATGCTATGCGGTCGTCGAAGTGTTGAAAATGTAAGTCTTTCGTGTAAATCCAAGTATCATCATCAGCATTTCTATTGTACTTAAGAAGTGGAGCTATAGATTGCAAGTCGCTACTGAAATTTCGATTTTAACTGCACTCGTTAATTAAAACCTAAAAGTATAGGAATCATTTTTGGAATGAGAGCTTTCACCATAACATGGCCACACAGGTGTAGGTAGGTACCTTAACGTCGTTTTTATTTTATACGTATTTTAGTTTCGAATTTAATTAACCTTTTGGGCGCTAACGACTGATATATTGGCACCGCAGGTTCAACGCCAAAGACCGATATATAAGTCTTAAACTACAGAGCAATATAGACCTACACGCATGTGCGTTAAATTCAATTACAGTTTTGACATTTTGTTGATGTGGCGTGCGAGTGATAGCTTTGGTATTTGACATGGCGTCAAAAAGGTTAACGAAGAGCCAAATTGAGTTTTAAAGCGTGGGCACGACATATACGAAACCGGCTTTGTCAGAGATAATTTTTCTATTTAATAAATATTGAAATAGAGCTTACTGTCTTCTCTCTGCTTCAAGTGATTCACTGCGGTGGAGCTTCAAAAAGGCCTTCCGAATCGTAGCTATCGGCAAACTGTCTCTCCTCAAACTAAATCTAACACGAGCACAGGGAGGCGGGGCTTCCAAAGGTTCCTCCATAATGGTTTATATCACCAACCACGATATAACACGGACAGTACTTAAGCTGACAAAAAAACACACTGATGGCGGGAAAGAATTAAAAAAAAGCACTCTTGAGAACACCAATCGTAACAATTTTGTCCGATTTTAAACAACATGAACTAAAATTTCTACATCTGCAAACTTTATTTAAAGAAGTAGACAGTAATAAAATATTATTAATAAAAAATAGACACAAATATTGAAAATTAAAGATCGTGAACCACAGTTTGCTGACCCCTGCTTTAAGGTGTGGGAAACATTTTTTCTCGAACATAAAACAGCTTAGATATCTACACTGAAAGTACATTAAGAATAAACTTAACACTTTATGTAATACACCTGTTCAGTAACACGACACAACACTGTGTTACAGCAATTTCACGTCTTATCACTGTTTCTTATTTGCACTGAAGATAGTCAGATGAGTAGGTAAATACAACTCCTAGTTACTTATCTATCTAATTCTGCATTAGTTGTATGTACATCTTAGTGCAAGTAATTAAATGACGTTGGTCAAACATTAAACCTACAGTGCACGAAACTAAAGTGTTTTTCATAATATCATAAAAACACGCTTGACGTAATAAAATGATAGTAGATAATTTGACAGGTTTAAATACAATATGTAAGTACTTGTTGATAAGAATGGAGGCTAACATGGCCGGAATAATTATCAATAATAACGATCAAATAACATAAATTGACAACCTTTAGCTGCATTTAGATTATGCAAAAATGATGGGCAACCTAAACTGCCCTAAACGAGCCGCCTGATTGAACGCAACTACGAGTATGCCGTAGCCCATGGGGGCCAGAAACTCCAGACATCTCACACGCATGCCGCATAGCTATTAGAAACCTATAGTATTTTTTTGAAGAATCCTTTGCTACAGTCTTTAGGGACATCTTCGACAATAGCTCATTCCAATGTCTGATCGTTCGAAGACGGTAATTTCCCTTAATCCGCGCGTTGCGTTACTTGTCCTAATGATCCTGCAGGTTTCATGATCTGATGTTGAACTGAAAACCGATAGCGAGCGTTAAGGTGGAAGATAAATCGCTGCTGCTCGGTGCTCTACGATATTGAACCTTACGGCTACAACAATAACACTCACTGCCCGGGGAACGCCGGTGTAGGCACGCGGAGGTGCCGCCGCGAGTGTTGCTCGTCGCTGTCGCTCGCTGCTCTACGATATTGAACCTTACGGCTACAACAATAACACTCACTGCCCGGGGAACGCCGGTGTAGGCACGCGGAGGTGCCGCCGCGAATGTTGCTCGTCGCTGTCGCTCGCTGCTCTGCGATATTGAACCTTACGGCTACAACAATAACACTCACTGCCCGGGGAACGCCGGTGTAGGCACGCGGAGGTGTCGCCGCGAATGTTGCTCGTCGCTGTCGCTCGCTGCTCTACGATATTGAACCTTACGGCTACAACAATAACACTCACTGCCCGGGGAACGCCGGTGTAGGCACGCGGAGGTGTCGCCGCGAATGTTGCTCGTCGCTGTCGCTCGCTGCTCTACGATATTGAACCTTACGGCTACAACAATAACACTCACTGCCCGGGGAACGCCGGTGTAGGCACGCGGAGGTGCCGCCGCGAGTGTTGCTCGTCGCTGCCGCTCGCTGCTCTACGATATTGAACCTTACGGCTACAACAATAACACTCACTGCCCGGGGAACGCCGG
Organism: Thaumatotibia leucotreta; assembly: GCA_025490895.1. Taxonomy (NCBI): domain Eukaryota; kingdom Metazoa; phylum Arthropoda; class Insecta; order Lepidoptera; family Tortricidae; genus Thaumatotibia; species Thaumatotibia leucotreta. The sequence continues at coordinate 18,133 of JALPQI010003801.1, read as the reverse complement.
TGTAGGCACGCGGAGGTGCCGCCGCGAGTGTTGCTCGTCGCTGTCGCTCGCTGCTCTACGATATTGAACCTTACGGCTACAACAATAACACTCACTGCCCGGGGAACGCCGGTGTAGGCAAGCGGAGGTGCCGCCGCAAGTGTTGCTCGTCGCTGCCGCTCGCTGCTCTACGATATTGAACCTTACGGCTACAACAATAACACTCACTGCCCGGGGAACGCCGGTGTAGGCACGCGGAGGTGCCGCCGCGAGTGTTGCTCGTCGCTGCCGCTCGCTGCTCTACGATATTGAACCTTACGGCTACAACAATAACACTCACTGCCCGGGGAACGCCGGTGTAGGCACGCGGAGGTGCCGCCGCGAGTGTTGCTCGTCGCTGTCGCTCGCTGCTCTACGATATTGAACCTTACGGCTACAACAATAACACTCACTGCCCGGGGAACGCCGGTGTAGGCACGCGGAGGTGTCGCCGCGAATGTTGCTCGTCGCTGTCGCTCGCTGCTCTACGATATTGAACCTTACGGCTACAACAATAACACTCACTGCCCGGGGAACGCCGGTGTAGGCACGCGGAGGTGCCGCCGCGAGTGTTGCTCGTCGCTGCCGCTCGCTGCTCTACGATATTGAACCTTACGGCTACAACAATAACACTCACTGCCCGGGGAACGCCGGTGTAGGCACGCGGAGGTGCCGCCGCGAATGTTGCTCGTCGCTGTCGCTCGCTGCTCTACGATATTGAACCTTACGGCTACAACAATAACACTCACTGCCCGGGGAACGCCGGTGTAGGCACGCGGAGGTGCCGCCGGGAATGTTGCTCGTCGCTGCCGCTCGCTGCTCTACGATATTGAACCTTACGGCTACAACAATAACACTCACTGCCCGGGGAACGCCGGTGTAGGCACGCGGAGGTGCCGCCGCGAATGTTGCTCGTCGCTGTCGCTCGCCTCCTCGACGCCGACGACGGCGCAGCTCGACCCGCCCGCCGACCTGCGGAAATATCACATCATCAGCCTATTACAGTCCACTGCTGGACATTGCCCTCTCCTATTACTTATCCGTATGGAGATATTTGAAGGTATATGCCATAATATTTAGCCACGCTGGGCAAGCGGGTTGGTGATCGCAGTAATATACGCAGTTAATGGGCAGCTATAAAAATATACAATAAATTAAATGATGATTTAAAAGGCGAAAAGAATACTGTATTATTTTTAAGACTATTAAAACATAAATTAATTGATAAATGTTATTATAATTTAAAAGAATTTTTCAGTGACATTAATATTTAATTGTTATTTATAAATTTATAATTCTGTAATTTTTGTAGGTACTTAGGATAAGGTAGTAGTTAAGATTAAGACTAGTTTTAAGGTTATAATTATTTGCTGTGCCCTTACAGGGTATCATATCTGACATGTATTGTATTTTATATGAAGTTATGATAGCATGAATAAATGAATACGAATATGAGTTAAGTTATAGCTTAAAACATAGATAACCTTTCCCACATAACTCTATGTGTGTGTCTGTCATCAAGGCTGCTGCGAACATCGATGTTGGTAAATTTGAATTTGAAATTGGTACGGAAGTTTTATCATCTCTTTATAATATATGCTGCAATTCATTATTGTATTGTTGCTCCGGAGTACCTATCCTATTTAGGGCTTGTCAAACAAAAAGGATTGTACATAATATAAATTTTAAAGCAAATCGCTTTATTGCGATTACTTCAATTGGGTCCCCAACATCGTGGCTTTTGGCTATTAAAAAAAAATTGATTCGATTAAAGTAGGTACCTTATTTCCCGGCCTCTGCAGTAATGAACTATTAAGACTATGGAAAAAACACACTAGTGCGAGCTTTACTAATAAGTGAAATAGCTGTGTTAAGTGATTTGATCAAGACTAGGCTAGCACACTTAGCCCCACTTACACAAACTAGGTTTAACCAAGAGTTGTAGGGTTAATCGTTTAACGTCAAGTTAGTAGCCTAATCCTGGATTGTGCAATTGGACTTATTGTGGCAGTTAAGTTATCGCTTGAAATATAAAGGTAAGGACACACTTGTCCCACGTACGCAACGTATGCAATGCACACAATCTCTCCTACGTCGCATTGCATAGGTACCTTGCGTACATGGGACAACTGTATCCTTACCTTAACTCTATGGTCTCTATGTGCATGTCTGTCATCAAGGCCCATGACAATTTTCACGACCTCAATTTTTTCGGGTGCTATCAGGTAATCTTAGCGGCGAGTCACGAGCAACAGTATCTTATAGGCGAATATATTGTAACATTACAATGTCACATGACAGGCATTTGTGTCACCCTAACTAACGTTCATGTTTTTAGAAAAAAGGAGATTGTTTTCAGGGTTAATGTATGTGAGTTACTTCGTACCCCTAGAAATACCTAATGCTTCGGCCGATTTTAATGTATTAAGTATTATTAAATCGTTATGCTACCGCGAGTTTTATATGACGTCACGTTGAAAACACAAGGCGGCTTATACACTCACTTTTATCTGACCCAAAAAGGGCTTTGGTCAACGAAAACAAATATGTATAACGCATAATTAGTTTGTTTGTTTCTAAACGGCAGTGGTGTTCTTTAAAGATGCTCATTTCTCACCGGCAACTCAGTTTCGGTCCCAATACCTACAATCTACGAGTACATGTCTGCTCTATTCTCAAATGTTCAGAACTTTGGTGACATAACATTTTGTACCTACAGGCTTAAACTATTGTCGGGAGTTGGGGACTGGTTTAACCAGATAATAACTTTAGGAAACAGTAGACACAACTTATAGTTTTCGAGTACCTATGACCCAATTTGCTTTAGGTGTCCCTATGTAGTTGTTATCTTGATTTTTACTCGTATTTATTACAAACAAAAAGTGGGTATTATACAGCATTAGGGCTTGCATTCCGGAATTCCGGGATTTCGAAATATCGGAATTTCGGACTGATTTTGCTGTTTTTACAGTTCCGAAATTGACACAGCTAATATCGGAATTCCGGAATTAAATAAAAGTGTTTTTATTATATGGAAAAACATAAAATATCAACACGATTATGATAATCAGGTACAGAATACAGGATACAAAGCCACCAAAATATATATCGATAAGTAGTTCTAACCACAAATTGTGTTATGTTTTATTTTCTGTAAAATAAACTGTGTTTACTAAATACTAGGTACTACTAAACCACGAAAACTGGCCAAAGTAAACAACGATCCTGTACCAGATTTTAATTATCAATTGGGTTGTAATTATTTACCGTTATTTTTCTTTTAGCCCTTCGATAATTATACGCATTACTATTACATATGTCGAAGAATCTTATACTTTGACTTAAGTCTCTACTTGGTCTAATATCATTATATCAAGTAGCATTCCAAAAAAGTAAAATTTTGGTATCTGTAATTAAAGTTTACAGGTACGTAACTGATTGTTGCCAAGATTGTAACATAATGTAAAATGACTAATGTTTCTAATTTGAATTGCCCTACCTATCAGTACTAAGCATTTTGTATAAGAACTTAACCTTAATTTATTAATGGACAATACAATGTGCCCATGAGGAAAAAGAAAAATAATTAACAGCGGATTTATGACTAGATTTGAAGTTTAAAATGTAGTATAAAGTTTACCGGATGACGTCTATTTTAAGAGAAAATGTCTTTTATTTAAACCGTTTTAGCCCGTTACGCATTTTAGGTAACGATTTTATCGCTGTGTTGCCTTCAACAACTCTCTTCTTCTTCTAACACTCTCGTTAGTGATTCCGTGCTTACCTCCCTTGATGCACAATGTACAATCATCATCATCATTACTTAAGAGCTACGCTCTTGTCGGTGGAGTGATCGCCATTCTTCTCTATTCTATGCAAGCCTTTCGACAGCTACTTTTTCTTTTAATTGGCTGAGGTATGTAATTCTTGGCCTTCCTCTACTTCTCTTGCCCTCGATCTTCCCCTCTAGGATATTCAGAAAGAAGCTGTCGTGTCGTATCAGGTGGCCCATCATCGTGCCTCTCCTATTTTTTACTGTTTCCAGTAGGCATCGCTTTTCTCCTACCATTTTGAGTACTTCCTCATTCGTCTTTCTTTCCGTCCAGCTAATCCTTTCCATCCTCCGCCAACACAACATTTCAAATGCTTCCAGCCTTTCTCTGTCTCGTTGTGTCTGTGTCCACGTCTCACACGCATATAACGCAATCCTCCAAATATACTTTAATTAAACGTTTTTCACTTTCTTAGAGATATGTGCCCTCAGCAGGTGCTTTTTGTTATTAAAAGCTTTTTTGGCCATAGCAATTCTCTGCGTGATATCCGCTGTGCATTGGTAAAATAACACTACCCAAATATTTAAATTGGGTTACTTGCTCTATTGCTGTATTACTTACTTACTTACTCACTGGCGCACCGACCCAAAGCGAGTCATGGCCTCCGACACGAGTTGTCGCCACCGGTCCCGATCTTGCGCTGCCTCCAATCTGTTTCCGTCAGCTCGCGCAAGTCCAACTCGACGACGTCGCTCCACCGGTACCTGGGACGCCCGACAGGTCTTCGCCCTAGTGGACGACCCAAGTATGCGCGTTTAGCACCCCGATCTTCCTTCATCCTTATGATGTGACCCAGCCAGCGGAGACGATGGGCTTTGGTTTGGCCGATTATATCGGGCTCGGGTATAAGATCTCTGATCTCGGCGTTTTTCCGGATTCTGAAGCTATTGATGTATTATCTAGTATAATTGGGTTATGTTTGGATGGGCGTTTTGAAATAGTGAGTGCTTTGGTTTTCTTACAATTTATTTTGAGCCCGAATCGTTTGAACATTTTTGCCACTAATAACTGAAGTTGCAATGTCATCCGCAAATCTTATAAATTGAATTTTCTGTCCGTTAAACTTGACTCCCCCTAAATCTGATTCTACAATATACAATAATTACCTAAAACTTTAAAATGCATTTTTGCGATAATAAAATTATTTTTTATGTAGTGCAGCATTCGAAACACACAAAAAAATTTGCTTCTTTTAGCCTCAGGAATATGATGTTAAATTGTTTCCCTTTCCTCATGGATATCTTGTATACAAATAACATAGCAATTTTACGTTTTATTTAAATATGACCTAGATTTTTATACGAGTAGATTGTAGATGTTTGAATCGATAAATAAGGGCAGACTCTGATATCGTGGTTCATCGGTGACCCCTACCAAGTCATTGTATTTCGCAATAGTAGTCAACACAGACTGCGCCGTCGTCTTAAAAATGGGACCGCATGTGACGTCGGGGATGTGAAGTGGAAAATTTTAGTGATGTGGATTGCTCGATATTTCAAAATTATGTTAAGTCAACAAAATATATAAGATTGGTACTGTTTAGTAGTTTAAACAATTTGAGTACTATAATGTTGAGCTTACAATATATATTTATTTATTTATTTACAAAATTTTCGTTAATTCCGGAACTAGTATCGGAATTCCGGAATTGAAGTGTAATATCGGAAATCAGTTCCGGAACTGGAAATGGTCCGATATTGCAAGCCCTATACAGCATTATGTGTATGAAATTACAGTATAACAGTATTCGATATTGACCACCATAGTAGAATAGAATAGAATATAGAATAGAATATAACTTTATTCAGAACGCTTAATTTAAACTTAACTTAATTACAATGACAGTGGTACACATTCATAAAGCGTAACTGAAATGTAGTAATGGTCAGCATGCACCATTGTAAACGATAACTAACTTGTTTATGTAATATATAATAATATAGCGACCGAAATATGTAGGATTAAAGGCCAAACCATGTCATATTAGACACAACCGCGCACGTATTATCAATCCGCGATTAGAATGGGATTCGAAAGTACTGTTGACACAACAGTGTATAAGTCAATCTAGGATATACTCATAGTTATATTCCTATATTCATAGTTTAAGTGCAAAGACAGACAATAGATTAACACATTGAGAGCGGGGTACTCCCAAGGGGAGTTCTCTGTGGGAGGTCCATTTTCGCTACAAAGCGGAAAAATCACGGGATCGGCTACGAGCGTAGCGCGTAGCACTCGTCCGCAATGAAAGTGTTAATTAATCACTCACTACTTCTATAAACAACTCTTCTTGGTAAATATTGAGTCATTTGTTGTGTCCACAGTACTCTCGAATCCCTTTCTGATTCCGGTTTGATAATACACGCGCTGCACTAGCATCCGGTGTGGCTTGGCCTTAAGGCATACGACTCGTACGAGTAAGTACTTCAGTAAGTAATTGGTTCTTTCTACTTATCCCTTTTACATATATTTTTACATCATACATTTGTCAAAAATAATTTCATTTATAATAATTATTCTGACTATTAGAGACTTCTCTAGTTAATGTACTATAATATCTGTATTTATATGAACGCAAGTGTATGTTTCGTTTTAATTAATGCATGTTAGCTGTAAGATGTTATAAACTATTATTTGAAAAAAAAAGTCCCGCTGAGTTTCTTGCCGGATTCTTCTCAGGAACAGTGGTGTAGGGCTAGAACCGGAAGTAGCTTTTTTCCCTCTCATTTGCTATTTAAGTAGTTAGTTTAACGATTCAAAAGCGCTCTTTGCTGGGCCTAATTGAAAGAATATTTTGACTTTGACTTTATAACGGCAAGTTCTTGATTTCTACAATTTTTGAAATTTAATAAAGGGAATTTGAAATTGGTACGAAAGTTTTATCACATCTTCATAAATTGTCTGAATGAAGCGTCTATTTTGATGTTGTTAACAATTTTCGTAATGGGAAATTTACTCGGAAATTAAATTATTATCAGTATTATCACACAGCTCATAAAAGGGGCCTTTTATGCATTACCATTCTCTAGTGGAATTTTCCGAATAAAGGTGTAGGTAATTTAAATATTACACGTATTAGCAAAGCGAATTGGCAGGTTGTTTGATTTTAATTAAGTAAAGCAAATTTTTCACACGGTGTTAAAATCCATAAAAAAATCCGAACCGGGTTCTATGAGATGAAGGGACTATGAACCTACCCACCGTCGGTAAAAATGGATATATCGGTATTTTACATCTATGCAAAGTCTGTCGGTCTGCAAAACGCTATAAAATTGCGATCGATAAAAAACCCGACACCCTTGTGATACACTCGTGTTATTTACAGTCTACTTACGCAACGACCAGTTTTATATGAGCGCCGAGGTTACATCTTTTTACTCATTTTAGTGCATTGGTTTTCATTATAGCCGTGTTTAAAAATTGGAAGCTTAAGTGGCAGTGGGAAATGTAGGTACACCATTGATACCTATTACACCATTGGATATATTAGAAGTATGCACTTTCATCCATGTGTGTGTCTAGTTACTTTGATCCATGATTTAACATTGAACAGCTATTTTTGAGGTAATTCCATTTAAATTAGTTTATCTTCTCTCTTCTCAACTTTCTTTTGCTTTGGACCTTGGGTCGAATATCTCCCACGTACGACTCATACCCAAACCTATTGTTGTTTTCCATTTTCCCTCTACAGCCTATGTCCTATACCGCTGTTCTATGTCAGTAGTCATTACCTACTATGAATTTGCCGGAACTGTAAACACTAGGGTCATACTAGTACATATGGACCCCAACGATTTCTGCCTCTACCAAATCGTAGTAAAGACCATGCAATAACATAATCTGCGACCATATCCTTGAAGTAAGTAAAATCAGCCCCTCAAATCAAGGCGAGGAACGGCTGCTAAAAGGATTAAGGCTCACTTCAGTAAAGACTATAAGATATAAGGATTTGCTCGAACGTGCTCGTAAAAACGTCAGTAGTTCGGGGTCGACGCGTTTGGCACCGGATCATAATATCCAATTGGAAGCCTTATGAAGTTCGAGGCGTTCAACCATACACACGATAAAAATAAGAAAATTCTGGCGAGACTGTCAATAACTCTAAGTTTTGGAATTTTTATTTCGAAAAACAGATAACTTTTTAATATCGAGACTGTTACTATGTTCATTTATTTATTTTTTTATCAATATAACTTAGTTAAAAACCGAATTATTGGTATAAATGATCAGCGGTGGAATTTTATGATTTTTAGTCACTTTGGCGTCAAACATAAGGCCGATTACTTACTATTAAATATTCAAATGCAGGGAGAAATTTCAGAAACATTATATTTTCTGCATCTTGTTTCGTCCGTTGTCGGCTTTTAGTGAATTTCTGAACAATTGTTCAGAATTTCTGAACAATTGTTCAGAAATTGCTACTATAAGTACTGTGTCATATTATATATAAGCATTTAGCCGGTTGTCGTTTTCTTCTTTTTAAACTTAGTAGGTATGTGGTAACAATATTTATTTATTATTTTTTAACATTTATTTTGATGTGATTCATCCCGCGAATGTATTTATTATTTTATTTTAATTCATCGCAAAATATGGTAACAATCAATCATGGTGTCAAATATTGGAATTAAAATGTCAAAAACGGGATGTTTACCTTTTAAAGATAAGGTTTCAATTCAAGCCAAGAGCACACAATGTTATGTAGCAATTACAATGCTTATCGACATTACATACTGTTTGCTTTATGATACCTATAGTATCTAAATATATTATAATGGAGAAAGTAACAGAGCCAAATATTTATTATATATGTACGTATCTAGCATACAATAATATGTGCAGTCAAGGGCATTAATATATATACACTTCTCCATACTGATCCCTTACAAATGTGTCTATATATTAATGCACTCGACTGTACATAGTCGTAAGTTGTTGTATGTTGTATGTCATACCGTGAATGAATGGACTGGTTAGCGACAAAATGCGATAGTAAAGGTAAAAAAGCTGAAAAACTTAAAGAAGTGCCCCTGGTATGATGAAAATTATAAATATAGGTCACAAACACCTAACGTAAATGAAAAATTATATTAATTTGATGAATAGCAATTAATATACTTATATTATTACGCTCCTGACGACTGCGTGCGTAGAATCATTGTAGAACATTACGTTAGTCATGTCCTGGCTTCACCACAACATATTAAAAATATATTAAATTATGATCCAATTAAATCTTACTATTGTGTCGTGGTGAATGTATGACCACCAATGTACAGGATGTAACAATTGTAACAAAATTAATGGTGAGCCATTTAAGGGCCGATTCAGTCTAGTATTTTTATTACGAAAAAGTAAGAGACATATTATATTATTATTCTACATTTTGCTAATCAGTGTACGACTTGGAATAAGCCCTTAAAACGGGTCACGATCACGACCATTTTTGTTACACTCTGCATAGGTACGCATTGAGCTTTATATGTAATAACATAATCATTATTTAGTAAAACTGCATAAACCATTAAGTACGGAAGATTAGATACCGAAGACACTTCTTACATGTATAATTGTATATTATTATGTTCTACTTACTTAGGTATATGCATGCACATGCGCTAAAGTTAGTACCTTGGCATTATAAGCTCTTAAAAGCTGCAAGCTGCTAAGCCGAGGTATTTAGGTTATAATATACTCCATACACGCCATGCCGCTACCTAGAAACATAAGGGATATAAAACTAAGTCTTGAAAAGGATTTTCCTTCCTGTTCCAAATAGTTAAGAAAATGGGATTTAAATATTTTTTTTTAGTACAGATGGTGCCTTTTTTTGGCTCTAGTGCGAGAAGTGTGTCATTTTACGTCAGGTTCAAAACTTCGGAGGGCCATCTGCACTAAAAAACGTCGTACGAGACACGTGCAAAAACGAAATTCGTAACTCGTGTCGATTTAAAACACTCCCTATCGGTCGTGTTTTAAGACATCGCCACTCTTTTCGATTTTCATGTTTTTCGCACTTGTGTCGTAATGTACTAATATTTTATTATTATTTTAGATTCTTGAACTTATAGGAACAGCAAGGACTTCTTTGACATAATCATAGGTTTTAAAAATTAGGTACTGAATAACTAAACAATAAATAGAGTAAACATACTAATCGACACTACTTTGAAAAACCTCGTATCTTGTACCGTGAATCAAAAGAAAAATAAAACGTTTTGTAAGCCCTTTATTATATATTCGGGCAAATTCAAAAATTCCTCACATTTTGTAAATACAAGTAGCGAATTACAATTATTTTAGTCTATTAATATATTTTGCGAAAATGGTTACTCAGGTAATTTAAGATAATACGATACCCCGTACGGTACCTACTCCTTGATGAGATCCTCTTAATCGATCGAAGCATGTCAAGCAATTATCGACTTAAACTTCTTAAGTAACCCGTTTTGCTAAATATTTCAATATGTTGAGTCTCACGCTCACGTCACTAATAATTTATTTTTCCCCTCACTAGCTCGTAAAGTGCTCGTTTATCCTTTAATACGAACGTGTAAAAACGAATATTATTCACTTGTGTGGCAAAGTAATGATCTTGGTTTTGGAATAACAAAACGTAAAATGCTCATGGAAATTGGTCCATATTAATGATAATTAAATAATTTGTTTGAGAATTTAGTGTAAAATACAAACCTTTATATAATATGATGATTTTAACATATAAATCCTAAAATTCCATAAGTAACCATTGTTTTAGTGAATGATGATAAGATGACTAGATGACAATCACAAAACGCAAAAAAATGTCAACGTCAACATTGTCAAAGAATATTATAGGTTATAATCTTTATTTACCGACTCGAACACGCATAAAAATAGTAAACTAAACAACTTTCAGGGTGTTCTGTTATAATTTTGTAAAAATAATGAATGAGAATGATTTAATAATGCATTGGCGTTGGTGTGCAACTACAGGAATGTGTTAAAATCGTCCTGAGTTTACTTTTTCGTGCTAAGTTTACTGCGACAAAATCTTGCATTAAATACATGATGTATTTGGAAAATTATTATCACTAACCCGATAATGATTGTAATGTGAACAAATAATTACCTTTTTTGAGTTTCCTCGCTATAGTGAGGGGAAAAGTTTTGTGTTACACACGGGTGCAAATGTATTTTACTTCTCGTATGTTAAAACACTCGCTGCGCTCAGGATTCTATTTTAGAACCACTCGCTTCGCTCGTGGTTCAACTATAAAATCCTTTGGCTTGCTCGTGTTTCAATTTCATACTCGCGGGTAAAATACAACTTTGCATAACAAATAACTATTAGTCTTTTCATTAAGATCCAACTTTTACCCCCTTATTCATAAACGTTTGCTAACTTAACAAGCCGCTAATAATTGTTTGTCCCTTTTGCTCTTATGGACACATTGTTAAGACCTAAAGGGACAAACAATTATTAACGGCTTGTTAAGTTAGCAAACGTTTATGAATAATGGGGTTAGTGTATAGAACTTGTTAGATGAAGAAAATCGTTTTACAGTACCCCATATAGTTGCATTGGCCCCGGGTGACCTTAGGCTTACTGTGATTCAGTTTTGTTTGTATAGCGGCAGATATAAGGTATGAGATTTTATCAAAGTAGGTATCTACTATAATAGGCTCTTTCGGCTTTATTTTAAGCGATGGAAAACAATCATGGACTCATTACTGCATGCTAGTAGTAGGGATTCGCCGTTTCTGCCCCCGGTTTTGGGCGGGCTTATGTACTGCCCCGCCCACAATCATGGCCGCCAAAACTAAAAAAAAAAAAAAAAAAAAAAAAAAAAAAAAAAAAAAAAAAAAAACAAATACCCCCCCACTTGGAGCGTTTGGGAGTGGTCCCAGCTATGTAAAATGGCGCCTTCTGTCTTTTATATCGTGGTCTACTGCTACAATGCACCGCACCAATAAAACCTTTCTCGACTCTCCATTGTTCTCCGGAAAGGGATCGATCCATTGTCTCACATCTACCTGGTCAAACGGTCGGCCAAACAGGACGCCTGTTCCTTTTTGATGTTTAAATTATATACTGCTGCGATTTGTCAATGGCATCTACATATAAGCAAATACCTAACAAGTGGGCGGGTATATAACTATGTACGTACATACAATTTCTTCAAACGGGTAGTATTTAAAGGTATAACAAAAAAAAACCCCTAACCTAACTCTAATATTCAGTAGGGGAGCAAAAACGATGTGTACATTGTTTGTTAGGTGATTCATTATTTCCGTGTTTACTTTATGCAAAGTGAACAATGACGTAGGTAAATTTATTACGCTATTATATGTATTGTTCATTATTGCTTTTGGCTCATACATTTCAAAACTATTGCTACCATTGTGTGTGGTCAAATAAATATTCAAAGAAATAGTCAATTGTTTGGAATTTATTATACACTATTCCATTATTTAAAAAATGTACAAGCTTCGACAGGTTCAAATTGAGTACGGTGACTTTACTTCATACTTGTGTAATTATAATTGCCGATTTCTAAGAATGAACTTTTGGGTAAGACTCACCATTTTTCAATAGTCTTAACGTCATATATTTAAGGCTCATTACTAAACTGCCACAAGTTTATTATAAGAAATCGCCAACTGTATGTATCAACACAACCTACAAGTTTGAACAGGTTAATATTAGGAAATAAATACATGCCTATTATTCTGTTTCTGGTAAGCTTTCAAACCTTTGTTAAAACGAATAGTTTTTTCATGTTTTCGCTATTGATGAAATAATTTATTCAAGTTTAAGCATCTTGGTGTACCGAGCGAGTTCCGACTGGTTTTTATTGGGTATACTTACTATTCTAGTCAAATTGAACCTGTTAGAACAAGATGCATCGAACAGCAACGGTATATTTTTTATTACATACCTATTATCCTGTTTCTGGGAAGCTTTCAAATCTTTGTTAAAAGTAATAGTTTTTTCATGTTTTCACTTTTGAAGAGATCATTTATTCAGGTATTCTTGGTGTACCGAGCAAGTTTCGACTGGTTTTTATTGGGTATACTTACTATTCTAGTCAAATTGAACCTGTTAGAACAAGATGCATCGAACAGCAACGGTATATTTTTTATTACATACCTATTATCCTGTTTCTGGGAAGCTTTCAAATCTTTGTTAAAAGTAATAGTTTTTTCATGTTTTCACTTTTGAAGAGATCATTTATTCAGGTATTCTTGGTGTACCGAGCAAGTTTCGACTGGTTTTTATTGTGTATACTTACTATTACAGTCAAATGGAACCTGTTAAAACCAGATGCATGGAACAGCAACGGTATATTTTTTATAACTTTGGGATTCGTATAAAAGCGTTCTCTCAGTGCCTTTACTTAAATAGTCTCTCAGTGTCTACAGACTGGTGTACCGGCAGTCAGATAATATCAGTGTATTAGTGAAGTGTTGTGATCAAATCATCTTCATAATGGATGTAAGTATGTAAATGAAGTGTTTATATTACAGTAATAATTAGTTTTACTCAAGTGTTTGTTGTCTTTTGACTATTTAAATGTGAAATAAATTGTTTAATTTCTTTGAAAATACTTTCAAAAACTATCAATAAGTGCTTATATTACAGTAATTATTATTTTTACTCAAGTGTTTGTCGTCTTTTGACTATTTGTTTTAATAGTTGTGAAATAAATTTATATACTTTGTTTCAGTTCTCTGAAAATACTTTCAAAAATTACTACTACCCCGAAAATCAAGAAGCATCCTCCGATGAAGAGGGTACGGTGGGGTTAAAAATAAAACAGGCGATTGCAAGGAAGAGACAAGCAAACAGCATAGATGGTTTTTTCGAGAGACCTAAGAAGAAAACTAAGGCATCGAAAAGATCATCGAATGTGTCTCAGAGTACCACCGATGGGGTGGCGTATTTGTCTTCGGGAAAAGACGACGGAGCATACGCTTCCCATCTAATCAAAATAGAAGTATACGACATCGAAAAAATCCGAAACATTGCGCCTGCGGAACATTGGAAGCATTGTGATGTGAGACTTAAATATTACACCTGCAATGAGGATGATTCCAATCTACAAAGTGCCCGTGATGTGATTTTTAATATAACAAAAGAAATAGCTTCTAAGGAAAACTGCGTGAAATACTTTATAGACACTGATAAGAATAAATAAATAGTTAGTTTGTAAGTTAAATTGTTAAGTTAAACTGTAAGTAGTGCATTTGTAATAGTTTTGTTAACTAGAAAATAAGTAATGTCTTATATTATATAACTCATGGTTTTTGCATTTTATGTACACCTTTTTAATATGTCCTTTCTACGTTTGTAAATAGCTATATTATGCACTACATTTTTGTACTTTGAATATCTTCCATTTTGGTGAGCCAATCCACGCTACTTATGTTTAAACAGCCTAATTATCTTCAAAAATATTAAACACTATTAATAGTGATCAATATCTTTTGTGTTGTCATGGAAGTAACATCTATTTTTCGATAATCTAAACAAAATACTTGTTAATTGTTAAATATAATTGTGTAAACGTAAATTCTTTGTGTTTTCAAAGACACATCATCTTTCGTTTGTTGAAATACTAAACCGTTTTTCCAAAACCATTGTTCTAAAACAGTCTACGTATCTTCAAAAATAATAATAGCCTAGTAATCACACTATGGATAACTTGAACTGCGATGTATACGATCTTCATCTAATTCAACTTTGTGAGGAGGTTGAGGAAGACCATGAACTGTACGAGACCTGTCAACTTATAAGCCAGCTGCATCGTGAAGCGTAAGCATTGTTTTTATACTTATTTCATGTTTGTACAAGTTTCAACGAGTTCATCAATTACCTGTTACCAAAATCGGGTGTACAAACAATCAAGTTTGAACATGAACCTTTTTTTACAATCAATGAAGTAGGGAAGGGGATGCTCCTTTCTTATATAAATGGGGCTACCTGCCTTTGAGATCATTCATTGTTGGGTGTAACTTCGGATAGCAAAGTGTCGTGTAAATTTATTTTATAATGGCATTCACATTATTTCTTGGACCTAGGCTAGCGCGTAGTGAAATTGCTAGTTTAGACAAAGTCCTTATTCTGCGTAGATTTCACAAATATATACGTCAGTGGTATTTAGAGGGAGTTTTACCTTATTCTCTCAGAAATGACCAAGACATCATTCCTTTTTACACGCCATGTAATGGCCATGGAACAAAATCTATATCGCCTACTACGGACGTGATTGATGGAGTACTGCCTATGCAAGCGTACTGTTCATTGTGTAAACAAACAAAACTATTTGATGTGAAAACAGAACAGTGTTAGTATTATACATAACTTGATTAACTTGTGTTTTAGGTATTGTGTATTTTATGTTTAATTTTTCTTGTTTTTATTTATAGCTCCGCTCAAGTTGGACGTGGATTAAAACGGCGGCGTGCTCATGAAACAAATGAACCTGTGAAAAGAAGTCGTAGTCACACTAACCTCCCATCAACGAGCTACACTGATCGTCCTTCAACCAGTTATGCCGACACAACAACCCAAGCAACCAATAATTATGTAAGTACAAAAGATAATGATAGTATTGAATGTTCTGTGTGCAATGTCTCCATATCAACGAAATATTTAACAAGTCATTTAAATAGCAAAATACACAAAGAAAACTCCCCGCAATCATTTCATAGTGAGTTTGTTAACGTTCAACTCATTGAAAATGCATTCAGAAATAGGATCGCTACTTACAGAATATTATCAAATGAAATTGATCACCAATCCCTTGAAAGACCCGAAACATTTATAGAAAAAAATAAGGACATCATATTCACAATATTAGACCAGTCACTTTCAAATCATAATGCCTTAAAAGTTAATTTTATTGTTAATGCTCTGTTTACTCAAGAAACCAAACAGTTAAAAAATATATTCGATTTTCAATTAAGCAATAATGTGGTTAGCGTTAGCAGTGACAAGAATGCTATTTTATCATGTGTTTTAAATGAAATTTCGAATAGATTAACGAACTTTGAAAAAAAAGATAGCGGATGGAGTTTAGTCAAAGTTATTCATTTAGATATCAATGTAAACAAATATAATCCATTGCGTGGTTCTTCATATATCGATTTACCACGTGATATTAAAAAGAAAAAGGCGGTAATTAACGTTCAAAATAACGATCATGAATGTTTTCGGTGGGCCGTTTTGTCAGGATTATACCCACCCCTAAACAGTAATCGTGCATATACTGTCAGCGCATACAAAGAACATAAAGATAAATTGAACTTTGGAAGGCTCCCTTTTCCAATAAAAATGACAGACATTCATAAATTTGAGAATTTTAATGATATAAGTGTAAACGTCTTTGGATTAGAATACAATTCTCAAAGTAAATCTAATGTTGTTGTAGGTCCACTACATTTCACAAAATGTAAAAAAGATAAGCATGTCAACTTGTTGTACATAACCGATGGTAGTGTTAATCATTACTGTCTTATTAAAAGTTTATCTCGATTAGTATCCAATCAATTGACCCACCGACAACATGCTGCTCATATATGCGATGGTTGCTTAACAAGTTTTACATCATATACCAATTTAATAAACCACCAAAGTAATGATTGTTTCCATGTTTGCACGAATTTACCTTTAGGGAATAAAACAACGAATAATTGGTTTAACGACACAGCTGTAGCCAATGAAATTACTTTCGATAATTACGAACGTAAATTGCGTCATCCATTCGTAATATACTGCGACTTTGAAGCGTTTTTAAAACCTATTAATACCAACGATCTACCTACGTCTTCCGACAAACCATCAACTGTTAATGTTCAAAGACATGAAGTTTATAGTTTTGGTTATTATATAAAATGTTCATATGATGATAAGTTATCAATCTATAGAACTTACAAAGGTGAAAACTGTTCTAGAACATTTATGGATTTCATAAAAAAAGATTTACAGGTCATTTACAGAAACAAAAAAATTGTAAAATCACCTTTACCCTTGAAGATAGCAGACCAAGAAAATATTGCGCAGTGTACAAGTTGTTATATCTGTGATCGAGCTTTTAATGGCAATAAAGTTATTTCATACAACTCGTATACAGGTGCTTACGAAGGGGTTGCACACGAACTCTGTCGCAATAAATACATATCCCCCGATTTTGTCCCTGTATTTTTCCACAACCTCAGCAATTATGACAGTCACTTTTTAGTACATGGTCTTGGTTTTGAGGACGGTGAGATAGAACTTATCCCAGAGAACAAAGAAAAGTACATATCTTTCACTAAAGTTCTAAAAATTAAGAACCGAATCATGAAGTTGAGGTTTGTAGATTCTCTGAAATTCATGTCTAGTAGTCTCGAAAAACTGGCTGAAAATCTATCATTTGAACAATTTCATGATCTGAAATTGAATTTCCCAAATGAAGAAGATGTTCAGCGTTTAATGCGAAAAGGTGTTTATCCATATGAACACATGATATCGTTTAATTCTTTAATGTTAACTAACCTTCCACCTCGGGATAAATTCTACAGCTCCTTGACTGATACCCATATATCAGAAGACGATTATAATCATGCTCTTGATGTATGGAATCATTTTAAATGTCGAAATATGGGTGACTATTCAGATTTATATTTAAAAACAGACGTCCTTATTACTAACAGATGTATTCGAGAATTTTAGAAATATTTGCATTAAAAACATATGGTTTGGATCCTGCTCATTATTATACTGCACCAGGATTGAGCTGGGATGCAATGTTGTATGTTACAAAAATTAAACTAGAACTTTTGACCGATATTGACAAGATTACTTTCATTGCTAATAATATTCGAGGAGGTATATCTCAGTGCAGCAACAGATACGCAAAAGCGAATAATAAATTCATGCATGATTTTGATCCAACCATTCTTTCTTCTTTTCTGATGTATTTCGATGCCAATAACCTTTATGGTTGGGCAATGTCGCAATGTCTCCCCACTGGTGGATTTGAATGGGTCAATATAGATACGGATTTTAAATATTCCAGACGATAACGATCATGGTTTCATATTGGAAGTTGATTTACAGTATCCTCAGGAATTGCATGACTCTCATTCTGATTTACCATTTTGCCCCGAAAATATTTGTTTAGGTGACACAAAAGAAAAAAAATTGATACCTAATCTTAATAATAAAACAAACTACGTGGTACATTACAGGAACCTTAAGCAGTGTTTAGCTAAAGGCTTACGTTTGCTTAAAATTCATAAAGTTTTAAAAT